>CBVK0100410305.1:0-12522 GCA_900067695.1 Picea abies | reverse complement strand
CTCTTCCGATCTCACAGCCTTACATTGATGCTAAAGTCTATGCTTTTATACTTGAGTTGTGCTTGCGTTTACTAGCTTATCTCTTGCATCATTTACTTGACTTTAGCATCTAATTTAGCAGCTCTAATAATCATTTCTTTGCTGATATATATCTTTGTTGACTGCTGCAAATAGGGACAGCAAGCTTAACTTGCTTGTCCACTTAACATATAGTTTATATACTTGGTGTTTCTTGTGTCTCGATCAGGTACTATCATCATCTACAGGTACTCAAACCTCTTGGCAACCATTTGACCACTACCGAGACTCAGTATCAATCTTTCTTCCACTTAGCAACTTGACCTATAGGGGAATCCACTCATAAGTATCACTTTCAATCTCATCTCCCCCTAGGGTCACCCGGGATTCCCCCCTTGAGGTGATCATTTCACCTCTAAAGTGACAGGAGTACCTATCCGAGGTGATAGTGGGTAGGTATTCTCCTAGTTGTCGCCATCTTGTGGTTTGGGTCGAGCTTTGCCCAACCTACAACTTGTGCGATAACAAGCATAAGAATTCACATGTTAAACAGTATATATACACACATAATTGTCATGGCCCATACTCTGCATATGCAACAAACATGAAATTCTACAGCATATATAATCCACTCATAAACACATATACAACTGTAACACATAATATACTTGACATGTATATGCACATTACTCAGAGAATAATACACATAATAAGACGCTTATCTTTTGTTGTAATCCACCAACTGTGCCCAGACCTCAAACATTCCTCCTAACCATAGACTCTACCACTCATAAACTCTCAGCAGCAGGTCACCCTCGAGTTGGGGCTTAAACTCCACCAAGGCAAAGGAATCCTAAGCCAAGCTAAGGTCTATCAACCTCAGACAAAGGTGCCAACCCAGCAAGCATCCTACAGTCCCTCATTCCCCACATGTCTGTCCCACCCCAGGAAGTGTGCCACTTCTCTGCTCAACAGTCCTTCAGCTGCCCCACTTCCCTTACAGTGCTTCAACAACAGGCCGGACAGGAAGTCTCAGAGTCCTGTAGCTGCAACTGGGCACATTGGGAAAACAATTCCCAGCAGTTCTCTCACTTGGAGAGAATGCTTACGAGCCTGACAACTCGCTTCTTTAGTAGCACATGGGCCTGACAACCCGCTTCTTCAATAGCACATGGACCTGACAACCCGCTTCTTCAATTGCACACGGGCCTGATAACCTGCCTCTTCAATAGCACACGGACCTTCCAAAGTACAGGGTTATGTGATGGCAGCAAGTTACAGCATGATATGGATGCTTGGCGGAGGAAAATCGGTCTGCCTCCTGAAGGAAAATGAATGAATTCCCCCTCGAAATACAATAAGGCCCAACAATATATCTACATGACTAAAACTAGACACTTGTCACCTTAAGAACTAGCTTCGCTCCACTTGGTGACTCGTTTTCATCCTTTAAGAACTTAGGATAAATATATATATCCCATGAATTATACGTTTTGGATATATTATTAAAATATTCCCTTTCCTAAACTCTTAGCCCCTTTTCCTTTTCTAGTGGAGTTTAAAACCCCCTATCTCTTTTTGTTTGATTGGTCTGCGCACAATGATATGTTTTTCATTAATATCAGAGTGTCATTACATTTTACAAAGATAGGCTCACTGGCCTTTTAGGATCACGGCGCACTTATCCAGGTGCACACAAAACTATGAAATGGGCGTGCACCCTCCCTTGGTGCACGCACAAACTCAACACTTTGTCGCACTAATAACCACACAGGCGCTCTGGCCTCAAAATACATATATACAAAGGCACTCTGGCCCAAAATATCCAGGCTACAAATCTCAGTCTGATGCGCACTTCAAGACAATCCTAACGCACTTCCTCAGGTGCATGCAAACTATGAAATGGGCGCACACAAAAATAGAACCCAAAACTAAGTGTTGACAGCTCACCAGCTTATATGTTCATTTACATTCACAAATTGGGGTTCGGGCTAGGGGTATTACATTCCCCTCACCCTTATTTTTGCACTATCCTCAGTGCATTATGTACAATCAAAACTTCAACAGTCTTCGAAAAGATGTGAATATTCTGCGCGCATAGCATCCTCATGTTCCAAAGTTGCATCCTCGGGACCGTAACAGGTCCACTGGACCTTTACCAGTCCTATTGCTCGATTCTGGAGCAGCTTGACTTTTCGGTCCAATATGCGCATTGGTTGAACTCAGAAGTCGCCTTCTTGCTCCACCTGAATCACATTCCAATCAATTACATGATTAGCATCAGGCACATACTTTTTAAGCAAAGATACATGAAACACATTATGAATGCATATGGATGCAGACAGTGCAAACATATATGCGACCAGACCAATCCTCTCCAGGATTTCAAACAGCCCACAATAACGCGTTGCCAACTTCGAACAATTTCCCAACTTAAGTGAACTCTTCCTAGCTTTCACTTTCAAAAACACGTGGCCTATCTTGGGTAGCCTTTAAGTTCTGCTTAATTTTCACCATTTGCTCTTCCATTTCCCTAAGCAAATCTGGCCCAACCACCGCTCTGTTTGCTGGGTTATCCCAACTCACTGGCATGTTGTAGTTTTTGCCATAAAGTGCCTCAAATGGGATCATCTTTAGAGATGTTTGATACCCTTTGTTATACGCAAACTCAACCAAATGCAAATAATCTTCCCATTTTGATGGTCTATCCATCGCATACATCCTTAGAATATCCTCGATCACCTGGTTAACTCTCTTTGTTTTCCCATCTGACTCTGGATGATAGGCGGTGCTAAAGCTCAGATTTGTCCCAAATCCTTTAAATAATCCCTTCCAAAAGTTTGAGGTAAATTTGGGACTCTGTCAGATACAATTGTCTTGGGTATGCCATGGAGCCTGGCAATTTCCCTTATATAAATATCAGCAATGTTCACCGCCTTGAGAGTGAGCTTTACTGGAATAAAGTGGGAAGTTTTAGTAAGCTTATCCACCACTACCATGATGGAATCATGTTGCTTGGTTGTTTTGGGCAGCTTAGTGATGAAATCCATAGTTACAACTTCCCATTTCCACTCAGGAATGGGCAATGGTTGTAGAAAACCAACTACGTGTTCGTGCTTTGCCTAGACTTTCTGACATTCCAAACACTTGGCAATAAAAACAACCACTTCTCTCTTCATACCTAGCCAATAGTATTATTTCTTGACAGTTGCAATTGCCTTTTGGTACCCTGGGTGCCCAACATAAGGCACATTGTGCATTTCTTTTAATAGTAGACTCTTTAACTCCTGAGAATCTAGCACATAAACTCTACCCTTATACATGAGGATTTCATCCTCTTTTAACTCGAAATCTTCAATTTTCTGCTGCAAAATACCTTGCTGTACTTTTTTTCTTATGTCCACATAGCGTTGATCTAATTTTGTAGCCTCTAAAATTTTGTCTTTCAAATTTGATTTGTACATGCTAATGGATGTAGCATGCATCTCATGCACCCTCCTGTTGAGTGCATCAGCCACCTTGTTCTCTTTACCTCTGATATGTTTTATATGAAAGTCATACTCACTCAAGAATTCTATCCACCTGCTTTGACTGGCATTTAGAGTTGGTTGTCCAAACAAATATTTCAGACAATTGTGGTCTGTCCTCAACTCAAATATTCTTCCCATGAGGTAGTGCCTCCACATATTCAAGGCATGCACTATGGTTTCCAATTCCAAATCATAAGTAGGATAGTGTCTTTTATGCTCTTTTAATTTCCTTGATTTGTAGAAACACAACATGCCCATTCTAACTAAGGACTCCTCCGAGCCCTTTCTTGCATGCATCAGCGCACACAACGAAGTCTCCATTAAAATCAGCAATTCTCAAAATTGACGCACTTGTCAACAAACTCTTCAAGTGTTGGAAACTCCTTTTACAATCAGAAGTCCACTCAAATCTCACACCTTTCTTTTGTAAGGATGTGATTGGATGGGAAATCTTTGAGAAACCTTCAATAAACCTTCTGTAGTACCCTGCAAGCCCCATGAAAGATCTCACCTCTGCAACATTCCTTGGTGTTGGCCATCCTTCAATGGCTTTTATCTTCTCCGGGTCCACTGCTATCCCTTCCTCTAAAATGATATGACCCAAGTAATGAATCTGATTCTAGTAGAATGAGCACTTGCTCAACTTTGCATATAGTTGATGTTCTCTCAAAACTTGTAGCATCATCCTCAAGTGTTGGTCATGTTCTTCCAACTTTGAGTAAATAAGTATGTCATCCAAAAATACAATGATAAACTTATCTAAATATTCTCTGAAAATACCATTCATTAAACACATGAAAACAGCTAGTGCATTTGACAACCCAAATGGCACTATTGTAAACTCATAATGGCCATACCTCATTCTGAAGGTTGTCTTGTGGATGTCTTCCTCTTTAATTCTTACTTGATGATAGCCTAATCTAAGGTCAATCTTAGAGAATATTTTTGCATCTTTCAGTTGGTCAAAGAGGTCATTTATCCTTGGCAAATGATACTTTTTCTTCATTGTTACCTTATTCAGTTGCCTGAAGTGATTGCAAAGTCTCAACGTTCCATCCTTTTTCTTCACAAATAATACTAGGGCACCCCAAGGTGACACACTGGGGCGTATATACCCCTTCTTCAGAAGCTCTTCAAGTTGCATTTGCAATTCTTTCAATTCTGGTGTACTCATCCTATAAGGAGTTTTGGATACTGGGGTTGCTTCAGGCATTACATTTATAGAGAAATCAATATCTCCTTTGGGTGGCAACCCCGGTATTTCTCTAAATACATCTTCAAACTCCCTTAGAACTACATAGTCTTCAATATTTGGCACTTTATCCTTAGGTGCCTCCTCGATGTGTGCTGCAAATACTTGACATCCTTTTCTGAAGCTTTTCTTCAACTGCAAGGCTAACACTTCTCTAATAGTTACATCCCTTGGAATACCCTATATTGTTTTCAAGTTCCCTTCTTCATCCAAGCAAGTAAAAGACTTATTATATCAGTCTAGGACAGCATGATGCACGTGCAACCAATCCATACCAATTAGGAAATCATATAAGCCCAAAGGTATAATATTCAAATCTAATCTTGTGCTCAATCCATTCATGTCAATTGGGCATGCCTTAACCATCTCATTAATTTTCCTTTTTGCACTTGTAGCTAGTTGTACCAACCAAGGTTTCCCAAGCTTGTTTTGGCAATCAAAATCTTTCCACCATCTTAGGATCTAGATAACTATGACTAGCTCCCGAATCAATTAAAATAGCAATGGGTTAGTTGTTGATCTTACCTTCCACTTCAATCATGTGACTGAAACTCAGATTGCTTGTTATCCAAGGCTAAGTAGATCCTAGGTACATTTCTTCCCATGTCCTCCATTGTATCAGCTTATTGTATATTGTGAACAATCCTCACTTTTTCACCTCTGTGAGGACAATCTCTGTACATATGATCTCCCTCACAACCCCAACACTTTATTAGTTGTTGCCTTGGTCTTTTCCCCATTGCCTCTGTCATTCTAGGCTCCCTGGGAGTTGGTTGTCCCTGAAAATTGTTTTTGTAGAATGGTGGCTTGGTCCCCCTCTTCCTCTGCTCCATCTTTCCTTTCTTCTTGTCTTCCAAAGCCATTTGGTAAGTGGGTCTTGTTATCCCCATTTTGTGGGATAACTAAGGAGATGATGTCTCGACGCCCTCAGGTTGCAGACATGGAGTACCAAGAGACAGCTTGACCAACAGTGACCACTTGCATAGATGGAGACCCACCTCACCACCACAGCTCCACATTGATCACGACGGTATCCACCACATCAATTGGCCTCCAGAAGAGACATTAGGTCTTGCTCCATGAGGTACAAGTCAAGTATTATGGTGATTGTCATTTCAATATTTGAGGCATTTGAGTTTGTTACATCTATCACTGCTTTTGATTATGTGACATTTGCTTGGACATTATGCTCTTTTCCCTGTTTCACCTTGGTGGTTGGCATTTGCGCCCTAGGAAGTGGGTCACCCTTAGGGATAGGTATGTTATTGGGAGATCCTTTGGACGAGTCATCATGCCATTCTCGACCATACTTGTCACTTTCCACACTTCATCCCTTCATCTCCTCACCTTTTGGGTTTTTCAGGTGTATTGACCCAAGAAGGGGTTGTTCCTCACTTCATGGGAAGAAGGGGTTGATGGCCTAAAGACTTGTAGCTGGCAAAAGATAAAAGCATGACTATGAACCTTCCAGATGCTCGCCCAAAGAGGTCTTGAGAGCAATGAAAAGCTTCTCCTAAAAAATCAAAGACCTACAAAAGAAAACACATAACATAAAATGTCCCACTTGATTGAGGGACTTGCACAAAGTGCGTTACAAGCTAGACTATACCCCCATGGCACTATGTGTACTTCTCCCTTCAAGCGACACTTTGGTACTTCCCCCCAAGCTAATTGATTCACCCTAGGGAGTACCTAGTGTTTGGACCTTAATTAATTAATGGCAATGAATGGGCTTGGAAAAATGATGCATTGAAAACGAAGTTGCAACACACCCTCTACAAAGGCACTCATAAGTGAGACACTACAACCCCTTGTATGTCATGAACCCATGCCCAAAAGTCTTCCCTTCATCCATGACACCTCATTCACATGACTTAGAAGGAGGTCCCCTCGGGAAACACCCCAAAACTTGAGGAATGATTCACCCTGTTGTCGCCCTAATGCACACTTGCAAACGTGAGCTAAGTTCGGCTCACTTAGTGTGCCCTCGGAGACACAATGTCTAAGTTCCTGTCCACACTGTCACCTTGACAGGAACTTCTTCCGTCTAGGCTTACTCCTAGGCCAAGGGGGGTTGTCCCTAAGTTACTAAGTTAATTTTAATTACAAGTTCTAGGAGTTAGTTTCAATTGATTATAGGCCAAGGGGAAAACTAGCCTATATGACAAGCAGCAATGCAGATGCGATTCTAAATCTAAATGTACAATCAGCCCTTTCCCTAAGTCAACTAAGGACTAGTGCCTAAGGTTGGGCAATGGGGTCAACTATGTGTAAGGGTGGTTCGTTACAACAAGTATTACAATTAAATTCAAATCAAACTACCCAATCCCCACGATAAGAATTACTTACAAGATTACACAATGTTACAACAAGTATAAGAGATACAAAGATATACAATGAATACAAGATATACAAGAGATATACAAATCACACCCTAGGGCCAAGCATGCCCCAAGTGGCACTTACTCCACCTGGACTGCCTTCACTGGCTACTAACCATGAAAAGCACTCAAGGATTAGATAAGTGATGCCTCCCCAAGTGGGATACTCAATCACTTACCAATCCACACCACAACAATGATTTATCAACAAGATATTCAAATGATAACCAGATAATCACAACACCATAAAGATAGAACAATTAGTTGCAAGTAAAGAGATATATCAATGAAACTATCACAATGTAATGTTATCCTATCAATACATCTACTTCCCCCCAAACATATACAAGTGATCTATGCAACTAATGTTCTTCTTAAATATTTTATATCCCACCCCCCTAACTAGATGTGTGTCTCAACCTTTACTTCTGCCAAATAACTGTCCGGTGCTCAAGATACTGGGCTTTTACCCTCAGCCTAGCTTCCAAGGTCAGCCCGTCACTTCACCACAGCTAGAAGTAGTCAGAGAGGGGATCTCCCCAACGAAATCACGGGACGGTCCCCCGCCACTTCCCCCAAAGACTGTCCTTCTCGCCCGTTTTAGATGGCAGAATAAGTTGTTGAAGACCCCTAAAATGTTTTTAAGTGTTTTAGGGACCCTCGGGTGGGTCTTTAGGTGTGTTGGGTTCGTTTTAAAGGAGTTTTAAGCACTTTTATTTTGGTTATTTAGCGTATGGCCGTGAGCAAAAGTGACTTAAAGCGAGTGCTTATAAATGAAAGATTACACCATTCACATGTAAAGATTAAGCAATGAATGTAAGCAAATGTTTAAACCATCAATATATCATCACATGAACTCAAGAGATATTAAACATGTAACCATAGACCATGTAACGAAACTTGAAAAGTAATGAAAGATAAAGACTTGAAAGTACTTAGATGTTTAAAACATAAGCATGTGAGATGGATGATGAAATGTGTGCTTGCAATGAAATAAATGAGATAGCTTAAAAAGTATATTAAAGCATGAACATGTGTGTTTAAACCATCAACACTTAAACCATAAGGATTATACCACAAGTGTATCAAGATATAAGCAAATTAAACATGAACTTGTAAAGCACTAAACCATGATCATTGTACCCATGAGCAAATAAAACATGTAAATGAAAAGAGCAGGCCGTGAGTTAGGCTAGGCCGTGAGCATCATCCAAGTGTGTGATGAATATGAGCAATTGTAACCATGAACATATAAATTCACTTAACCATCAATTGCAATGTATGATAAGTTGTTAAACCAAGTTAAGTTGTGAGCAAAGCAAACGAAAGATAAACCTTGAAGCGTAAGATGATTGAACCACAACTTGCAAAGTGAAACGAGCTAGCAGTCAAATGAAGACGTGAGCACTTAAGGTGTGTGAGAGATGTGTTTATGAGAGCAAGAGATAATGAACAGTTAGGGCGTCATAAACAGCAGCTCATTAATCTATAGGTTGCATGTACCTAAACCATAAGCATTCAATCATTAATCATTAGCTAGAGTATATGCAAGTTTAAAGATGAAATAGCTTAAGAGACTAGAAGGTTTTAGAGTATTTGACACAAGTGTAAGCTATTAAATACTTGAAAATATTTACCACATGTGCATCCAAGAGTGTGTAGGCAGATCTTTAAACCTTAAACACATGTGAGATATCAAACCATTAATCAAGTGCATGCATGTGTGACTAATCTGTTGTGATGTGTACAGCAGGGAAGGCAACCAAGGCCGTGAGCTACAACAGCAGCAAGGCCGTGAGCAAGGAGGTGTGTGAAAAGTATGTTTGTGTGAACACTTATATATATCAGTTAAAGCACTATGACCACAAACAGCAGCTTATCAATCTTATATCACATCAACTTAAGTTATGAGCATTTAAACCATTTAATAACAATCTTAAGTGTGTGAAATGGAGTTGTTATGCAGCAGTGAAGTTAACAGGCCTTGGACAGCAAAGGTCTATGAGATGGTTGCTGTGAGATGAGTGTTTATGACAGCGGTATGTGTTTGATCAATTAAGTTTTAGAAACATAAACAACAGCTCACCAAACTTCATATCACATACACTAAAAATGTAAGTACTAAACTATTAAGCATTGACTAATGTATATGTGAAATGAAAGTGTTAAGGGAATGATAGCTTAGGAGATCAAGAGATTTAGAATGCCTACACAAGCATTAAGCCATCAAACCTACACATAACAATATTACCTTGATGCGTCCAGAGTGTGTAAGCAAGTTAAACAATCAGCATACAAGTTATTACTAACAGATGTATGTTGTGTGCAGCAGGATATCAGCTGGCAAGGCTGTGAGTAACAGTGTGAGAAGGTTGTTGCATCAACAGGTCACCTACAGCAGCAGGGCCATGAAGGAAATGGGTAAGGTTGTGACCTCAAGGAGGCCCAGCCATGAGCAATCAAGCACAGTCAGGCCGAGAGCTTAACAGCCAATAGGCCGTGGGCTATAGAGCCTCAAAACTGTGACAAGGCCGTGAGCTATAACTAGCTAGGCCTTGAGCGTCAAGTAGCATTTCAAAATATGTCCCAAAAACTAAATCAATGCCACTTCAATTCTATGCTAGGTAGCCAAAATAAAATAGCTTATAAACCAATGAACTCAGCAAGACATTAAGACTTCATCATCATATGCATCCAATGTAAGTTAGATAACCTCAAAAGATAAAGATCTAGAATATATGAAAGCAACGAGACTATCTAACATAAGCAAATGAAATACTAGAGCATATGAAGTACTAGAAGGAAAACTTGGACTTGTAAATGAGATATTAGCTAAGAAGTGATCAAGTTCCTAACTAATGATTAAACCATAAGTAGATTTCCTTAGAGCCAAGGCGATATTGGGGATGACTCCCCCAAGGTGCCGGCAAGTGAGGCTATCACCGCCAAGATAAACTTGCACAGGAAAGGGGGGCTTTGAGTCCTATAACTCTGATGAACCAAAGAGTCCTTGAATTGGACTAAGGACAGGCTGCTGGCCTACCCCTCAGGCAAGAACTATCTTGTTAATGATGGCAAACATTAGATTGATTTTTCTTAAAGAATGAAAGAATAAAAGCATGAACACCACTACAATGGTCAAGGTGGCGGCAAGCCTACCGATTTTGACCAAGGAGGGTAGCTGATATAAACAAAGCAAATAGATAACTAGATCTAAGTTAGACTAAGCTATATTAACAAAAGAATGATCAGATCTGAACTATATTATTTTTTGGATCCAAGAACTTAGAAAAAAAACTTCAGAAAATTATGGAAAGAGGAGATAGAAGAGGAGAGATGTTACCCAAGCTCAAGAAGAGCAAGCTTGGAAGCCTCCTAGGTGTTGTATGCAGCAAATACCTTCAATATTTGACGCTGCCCTGCAAAATCAGCAAGCAAAAGCTTGCTGATAATGCTGCAAAACACCAAGAAAAGTACTAGAAATTTTCTATGTAAACACAGAAAATTTCCAGCCAACAAAATGATAGATTAAATATGTTTAATGACCTATCTAACACCAATATATTAGCTGAAAAATAAGCTGGAATGGATGAGCAAAAGAATATGATAAAGGAAAGAAGATTTGGAGTGTTTGTAAGCTCCAAGGGTAGACTCCTCGTCGAATACTATCCCAAGTGAAGCTATTGAAAATGATCTGCAAGAGCTTAGTACAAACAAGTATATGGCATAGATAGTTTACCAGAACAACACTAAGAAGAGATCACTACAAGCCTAGGTCATTCAAAATAAATCATAAACTAGTGATGGATAACATTCAACTAGCTTACCCAAGTAAAAAAAACTCAAGATCAATACCATAACAAATTCATAAGAAGTTAGCAATATCACCTCATATGTTTGGAATGTAAAGGACAACATCACACACCAATGATCCTCCAAAGTTTTTTCTCATTACCAAAATTTGGAGAGTGATTGTAGCCACTAGTATGCTACAAGGCCTCCAAGAGAAATGAATGGATGGCAAGATGGCTAGAGCAAAAAGAGAGAATGATGAAAAATTCCAGCATAATAGAGTTAGCACAAGAAAGGTGAAGAAAAGAGGTGAGGAGGGGTTCTATTTATACCCCAAGAGGCAAAGTGAAGGCACTTGGATGAACTCCAAGTGTCACAACCACAACAAATGAGCAAATCTCTATGAGTGGTTACACCATCTAGGGTTTGAAAGCTAGATCTATGGTGTAGAAAAATTAGAAGGTGTTGGGATCAAGCAAAGAGGTGTGAGAGCCCTTGGGATTGATGCCAAGGAAGGTGAGAGGTCCAAATAATTTTTTAGAAAATCATTTGTGGAGTTTCAAGAAGAGGGGGGGCGTAACTCCTCTTGGAGGGCCCAAAAAAAGTGTGAAAATGAAGAAATGGAGGGAAATTAATGAGAAAAAAGGAGGGGGATCATTCTAGGAATTAAAGTGGGGGTCAAAGGGAGTCATAACTCATGAGAGGGGGCCCCAAATAAGTCACAACAACCTCCACCAATGAAAAACGTCACTTTCCCTAGGGGGGTGTAAAAAATGAGTGTAGAAGGTGGGTAAAGGGTTAGAATAGGTTTAGAGTTAGGTTTTTGGTCTAGTTAGGGTTTTGGTAGCCTAGGGGAGCGCTCCACATGTGTGGAGTGTCTCTTGAGCTCCCCAAGGAAGACTTCAAGGGTTTAGTTAGTTAGTGGGACGTATTTCCCCCTAGGGCAAGAAAAAAGATGGTCAAAAAGTCAATTAATAGGTTGAATTAAGTTAGGAAAAGGTTGGGAAGGGGTTGGGTAGGTTAGGAGGGTCTCTTCTTGCCACTTTCCACCTTCACATCCACTCATTAACTCAAAATTACAATAGTTTTGTGATTTTTTAATAAAATCACTTTAGCAATTAAAATTGTTGTTTTTGCCCTAACTGACTCTAAGTGGACTTTGACATAGCAAAATTAGTCCGACTGAGCTGAAACTTGGCCAGTGGGTGTAGGGAGTGCTATTCCATTCATTTTGAGCACAAATACCCCTATCTTTCTCCCAAAAACGAAGTTTTTACAATATTAAGCTCAAAAATAATTAATTAATTAAATTAATTAAAATTTAATTAATTAAAAAAAACTAACTTAGACTCGACGGAATTCCGCGAAACTTCAGACACTGCCTGGCATGGTCATTTACAATATTCCTAAGAGGTTACTCAATGAACGAGATCATCAGAGCGCCTTCCACCACTTTGGAGGAAGCCTGGGAAGGAAAAACTCAATGGAAATTAACCTGACTAGTTAGGCCACATTAATTTCCTGAGATGAAAAAACCCTCGATGAAAGG
>CBVK0100410304.1:0-12522 GCA_900067695.1 Picea abies | reverse complement strand
TCCAAAACCCATGACTAGGGTTGACATCAATGACAACAACCAATCTTCCAACAGCTATCACTGACACAAGAATTCGCCAGCTAAAGAATATATCCATTTCAAAGTATCTCATTAAGTGGAGGAAACTACCTGCTGAATATTCCACTTGGGAAGATGAATCTTTTATACAGAAGCAACCATAATTCCTCAAGCATTGTGGACAACACTTGTCTGAAGGGGAGGGGCATGTTATGCCCAAAATAGTGGTACACTACCCCTTAATTAGGGAATATTACAGTAGTAATGTTATTTTATTTATGTCGTCTCGGGTCCATTAGTTGTAATTGTACCTCCTAGTCTCATATATATATATATACCAAGTAAACCTTTTCATTTGGAATCATCTTGTATTTAGAAATTTATGTGGTGTATAAGGAGGTTACCCCATCGAAGAGGCTTATTTTCTGAAATTATCTCTTTTTCAAGGAGTTGAGTACTTATTCTGAGGTTTTTATATGTTATCTTGATATTTGGTTCCTAACAGATGGCATTTTTTGTAGCCTAAAGCGTGAACTATAATCCACTTAATGTCTCATTGCAATGATGAGACTCAATAGCCATTGATTCCCAAGATGGAGTAGATCTCATTCATCCAAAGATGAGCATTTATCCTGTTGAAAATTCAATGTAGATTATCGTTAGTCTGTAGTCATTGGTTATGAATATGGAGACAACCTCCACCATTGATCTCTATCACGAGGATCTCGTCGAATCTCGGGATATTGACGTTTGAATATTAGTCGTCATATATGAGCGTCGAGTGATCTCAACCATCGAGTTTTTTAACCAAGCTCAAGAGGGATTTTAGTGTCCTAGGGTACTAAAGCACCGGACCCTAGAATGTTTCTAAGCCCAAACCCTTTGGAAGTCTCGATACGTCGATATCCATAGACCAGGGTTCCAGCCCCTGGTTCCATTCCTCGTTACTTAAGATCACAAGAGAAAAAGAGAGTGACATCACCATGACATATTGTGCCAGCTTGGCAGTCATGGGATCATGGAAGGGACACCTATCAACATCTGGTTGTGGGTAAGTGGAGTGTGGGACCCTCTTCAAGCATAAGCATTGTGGGAAGCGTGAAAAACGTGAGTTGTTGTATCTAAGGGTGGAAGAATATTCACCGTTGATCTAAGTGGAGAAAAATAATCATACCCCAGATTGCGAGATGTTTAAGTGTGCAAGAGACCATTAAAGGGTCGCAGCCCCGATGTCCATGATTACCGAGTGGTTCTACATGTCATGACGTGAGTGGTGCCACCTGTCAAGTTGATTTGAAATATTTGGATAGAGGTATGTGGAGAGATTAAGTGCCACATGTTGAGTTGTATGAGTTCCACATGCCATGTCAGGTGGCAGATAGCGATAGGACCATGTGTCATGACTTGGGAAAACCACATGCCACATTATGGCAGTGCCACACATCGTCTATTATATGGTCTGATTACGTCAACTGAGGTACCCCGACATCAGACTCGCTGACATTTTACTTTCACCCAACTTACTAGACAAGTTGAAGTCTGAGATCCACTGCCACTATGGTCGTCGATCTGTTGATCGACAATCTGATCCTGACCATCCACTACAATAGAACGACAACTTAGTTTGTGGTCCATGAGTTGCACAGGGAAGGTGTTGTATTTCACACCAGGTGACAGGAAAAGGCAGGACCATATTTCATGCTATAGGACAGTTCATGGAAATGCCACATGTACAAGATGTCATCTAGTCCTAGATTGGGTATTTTTGGGTTATGCAAGAAATAAAAGAGTCGAGGACCGAGACCCTATCATTTTGATAGACATGTTTCAATGCCTAGTGAAATTGAGTATCGGAGAAACACGTGGTCGGCATTATGACATGGAAGCACCATGTTAGATATCATAGGTGACATGGAGCCATGTGGATTCCACATGCAAGTACAAAGGCCTCTTGCCAATGAAATCTCTAAAACTTCAAAGGGCCATAACTTTTGATTTCTAGCTCTATTTTGAGCAAACTAATAGTAGTTCGAAATCTCTCAGTGAAACTTTAATACCCCATCCATTAAAATGGTACTTAGGGGGTTGGGTGTGTTACATGCATCATCAAAAAATATACATTTCAATATACTCGTTATCCTTGGAAAGATGAGATTATGTGCAATTTCACATCTTTGGATATTTGTGATGTGTTTTTAGGAAAGCCTTATATGTGGGAGAGACATATAATTTATGAACTATGACAAAAAAGAATAAACTTTGAGGTCAAGGGATAAAAATTTTCATGTTCTTGAAGTAACATGTAAATTAAATATTTCCCTAATTGTAGGTGTGTAGTTCCATATATTAGTTATTTGTACACACCAATCACTTTTTTCAACCACACAACCCATTATCAAATACTAGAGTATTGAAACCAAACCAATATCTACCTTGCACAACAAAATTTCTGTACACATGCCATAAAACATATTGATGAGGTGTAGGAACCTCTTTTAGTTATAGTCCAACATATTAGAACTATGTAGTGTCTCTCTACAATGTAGGATACCCACCTAGCCATGCAAAACAATTATTCCTCACATATGTTTACAATATCACTAATCATCCTAATTGCATGAATGATTGAGTATGTCACTCACGGTTGAACACACATCTGTAACTAGGTTCCAATCTACCACACACTCCCATAACTTAACCAAGGGTAGATGGGATTGATTATTTAGTTTCATAGAGCCTCTCGACCTCCTTGTACACTTTCCACACATATTTTTTTATTTATTATAATAGGGTTATAGTGGTGCCTTTTATAACTTCAAAGGATTTATTCCTTGAAATAGATGAACTTGTATCTAGGTATCATTATCGGGACAATTTCATACAAAAACATAAAGTTTTTAATGCAGATTTCTTACAACATTACAATGCTCCTTTTCTTGAGTAGAGTACTACACAACTAGAATCTCTAATGGACCTTTAGTAAAAAACAATGATGCCTCTTGGCAAAGCTATACATTTCACTACTCGACGGACTGAAAACAAGGCTATGTAACTCTTCTACATTGTCGAATTAGGATAATTCCTTGCATGGGCTAAGTATTTCACACTTGATTAAGTGCAATAGAAATTTCCTTAGTTAGTAGATAATTGGTTAAATTTATGTTTACCAAAATTAACATCCATTTTCTGTAGGGCCAACTTTTCTACCTCTGTCATAATGGGGTTCATTACTTTTTCTAGGTTACAAATCCCAAGGGAAACCCCCAAGTACTTCCCCTCATTTTGAGGATGGTACCCATGGTAAACCCTAGAATCTTCGGAGAATAAGGCTGGTCAACAACAAGGCTCAAATCCATTACAACAATATACTCGTTATGAGTTCAGCATGTCACTTACGAGAATTGAACATAAGTGGGGAGGATAACAACATTCCTCCCAACCACCCGAGCTAAACCCAATTGACTCACTGAGGTTCATTGCTACTTTAGGGGGACTGTTGATCCATTCATATATCAATATGAACCAGGATGGAAAAAAAACTTAACATCCTTGATCGTAATAAATAGGTTCCTCACAAGAGATTTTGTGACAAACATCTATTCCTTGTTGTGTTCTCTCAAACTATGACTCTTTCCTAATCCTTGTAATTTCACAAATACTTCTTTAATAAGGCATATGAGTAATTTCTTTGGCATATTAACATGCACACTATTGTGTCAATGTAACTTAACTCCATAGTCATTGGCATCATTAGTGAGATATCATAATTCACAATTTCATTGCGTCCACCTAGTAATCAAAGATGACTATGTTAGAGCCCAAACCCATAATAGTCAACAAAAATTTAATATATATTTAATCTTTTAATCTCCTTGGCCGACTCAAAAACAATCTCAATAATGGAAGATTTACATAATTATTATTGTATAAAATACAACTCCTTTGTAATGCATGAAGAAGCTCAGAGAGAAGAATCATGCAAAGTGTTGCATAATTTTGCATTAATTTTGTACTCTATGAGGTTGAGCTTTGTCATAGTTGTCTTCACAAACAAATACTCACTAATTTGTCATACATCACTTTGATCCCTATCTTCACGGTAACACTATCATGTATCATGAATAAAAGTGTACACTTTGAGCCATATCTTAGGTTTCATGTGTTCATGTCTTTTGACTTTGATGAATCTCTTTCTATTTCTCACATATATATGTTATGATTATATTTATATCTTCCCTTGCAATGTTCCCCTTGAGAGAAGAATGTCTTGAGAGACAACATCCAAATCAGTGCCATTGTCGGTCAAAGGGATTTTTTTCCTAGGAAGAACTACAAAGAATGTCAATTTATTCTTCACGATGAAGGAAGATGGACTACTTTGCTAATACGTCTTAGAGTTTTATTGAGAATACTTTTCAAGTCAAGAAGTTTCTTTAGTTCACATGGTGACTCTAGTGTTTCGAAACTCCATTGATTCATTTTGTACACATAATTGTGCTCAATATTAGAGGTATTTTCTCATTGGCAATTATGCATCCTTGTCATAAGCTAGACCTAACTCAGATAAGTAGTTGTATATGCAATTTTTAGCCTTTAAACAAATACTTTTTAGCCCACTAGTTCTAGAGATTCATTATGTTGAAAATTATGATCCCTACCCACAATTGGTGCCCAAAATGTCTAAAAATCAGAATACTTATGCTAATTTGTGGACAATAACAAGAGACCAAGATTTATTTTTTCCTACACCACTTTATCAACTACCTGATGGATACCTAAAGAATATTCATAGATTCAATGGCAATGGTCCTATCACAACCAAGTAACACCTTGCAACTTTATAATATTACATGGAAGTTCTCACAATCAAATGATGTATTTATGTATATGTTTGTACATTCTTTGGAATAATATGCTAGAGCATGGTTTTGTAACTTCACACCAAAGGTCACTGCAACCTAGCAATAATTCTATTAGTTTTTCCTACATCGTTGGCAAGAGAAGGATTCAGTTTGTTGATGGAATTTAACTCAATTATCAAGAAGTATAATGAATGTGTGAAATACTCAAATGACATATTTTATAAGTCATATTTCCAAATTCTTGAGGATGTGATACCCTTAGAATTTATTGTCACGATTATATATGAAATTGATCATGCTTCGCATTTTTCTTTGTTTATCAAAGAATTGAGATATTTGGATCTCATTGAAATGTTTGATGATGAATTATAATTGGAAAGAAATATGATTGCTTCAGAAAAATTTCTTAGATCTCATTCACATGCTACCAAGGAGGATGTAAACAAGAAGATGTTATTGCATGTACCTCTCATGATGAAAAATTTTTCCACTTAAAGGAAATCACTATGATGCACTATCTCTTGAGAATAATGAAAAATCAAAGGATATGCTACCCTCAAAAATGAAAATAAGTGATTCGAGTTGCTTTCATTTACCATATGTATAAATCAACACGCTTATTATGATGAACAAACAACTTTTGAAGAGACGGGATTTTCCATGAATGTGGAAGCTCCTTTCCAACATGAGAGACTCATGGGTCCAACGTAACATTTGACTCCCTATGATCATATCACCATTAAAAGAGGTTACATATCCTTCAATTTGAATAATCACTAATTAAAATTAGTTGTATATAACCTTCTTGATGAAATACAAAAAAGCCATGATGACATTCCTAGGCAGCATATGAAATTTGCATTTGCAATTTTTTCCATCAATAAACATGCATGTGTTGATTATGATAATAATGGTTAAAAAATCATCCCAAGTTCAACACTTTGAATAGGAATGTGAGGGAAACACTACAATCCATGAATCACATTCTCTTTATTGTTATGAATGATTGGGAACAAGAGAAAGACGACCAAAGAGATGGTGATTTCAACATACAAGTTTTGTGAATTATGTGTCATTTGTTGAATCTGCCCCTCATATGAATGGTGGTATTATGAATCAATCTTTATAAATATTCATTGAGTCTTGTTTTTGACATGAGGATTAAGAAAAAGAAACCCTTCATTCAAAAGAAGGATGCTTTGTTGGAAATCCCTTTGTATGATAATGAAAATATTTTTATGCATATTATTGATATGGTAGCTAAGAATTATCATGAAAGAGATAGACATTATCAAGAAGATTTAACAAAGAATAAAAAGAGTGTTTTCCTCAAGTTAAAGATTGCCAAGATATTATGGTTTCATATTTTTTGGAATATTAAAAATTTGAATTTCATTACATCAATAAAAGTAAGGATGATGTTGATGAGGATGTCGATGTTACTTCCAAGTATCTAGAGGAAGTAAGAGAGTTTTTTTTTTGTAAGTGAGTGTAAGAAGTTGTATTACTGCAAAAACATTATAATACAAAAAATGGGGGCATATTGGTCTGCCTAGTAGGAAACCAGACCAGGGGTTCCCGAGTTCCACTTGTTGATATATACGAGGGGTGGGACTGGTCTGCCACCAGGGTTCCCGAGTTGCGCTTGTTGATTAATTTTGAAGTATATGCCCTTGAACTATCTTGGAATTTGTAAGGCACTAGGTGGATTTGTTAGGGTTTGTAGTGGACAACCCTAACTATCACCATAGTTCTACTTACATCTTCTAAAGGGAGTCCTTAGTTGACCCCATAAGCCCCAACAAATAGTAGGCACTACTCTTCTCAGAACTAGTCAATCTTAAATCCAAATTTCACCTTTTTATTTTTGTTTTGGGGTAAATATAGGGTTTTATAATGACTTATATTCATTTTCAACCATCTTAAATCCGAGGCGTCTTGATTTTTATGCATGTACTTAACCTAGAAAATCATTTTATTGCCATAAATTGTCTTGCTAATTTATATTACAACCATATTAAGGTTGGAAATATCGGAATTCTTGGTTGTTACATACCTTTTAACTTTCATAATTAGCTAGTTTATTGAACCCTAGTTTTATCCATTGTTTTAGCCCTAATTTCTACTTGTTTAATATTTATTCAAAGGGATAAAGTTGATTGCTATTATAACTTGTTTATTGCCACATTTTTTTTTTATCTTTTATACAAGTTTTACAACAACCACTAGTAATTTTTAGATTTGTAGTGTTTGGGGATCAATTTTCATTATATAATAACTTGATAAACCCCTCGAGTTAGCCTTAAAGAAAATAAAACCCAAATATGGATTTTTCTTTGAGTAACCACCTAATCCATAACTTGATTGATATATTTAGTTGGTGGTAAATTAGGTAGCTACATAGGAGACCTTACTCTCGATCATGTCTTTCCTTACAAACCATAGAGGCTACTAGGGAAGCCTCCCTTGTGTTGTATCCATCCTTCACTAAAATAAGGGAAGTTGTTGCCTAGATGACAATGGTAACACTACTAATGTTCCACTCATCTTTGTACCATGTGAAGGATTTGCACTAAGGTGCAAGAGTGTGATAACAATATTCATTCCTCATAATTCCTAACACATTTTGACTATGAAATCTCTGGTCATTTGTGACTACCATCCTCTTGGATGCCTCAAAGATATTTATCTTTTTAAAAATATTTTGAATCTTCTTCTTGCAGATTTAATGTCTTCTAGTTAGGGATAAATGTGCCCATTGGGAAGGGTTTTCAAGTGTTTTCCTTTTTTCTTTCTTGTCAACCTATCCTTCCTTCTCTCTTAGCCCCTATTTTCGTAAAATGATTATTAATCCATTCTATTTTTCCTATGTTGAGCTTTAGTCTAAATCTAGAGTACAAAAGCCTTAATCAAAATTTGGCTTTTTCCAAGTTTGAATGATGATGTTGCTATTGAGGTGACAATGGGTAGTGATGTTTATAGAAGTATAGGGATCACCCCTTTGGTCCAAGAGCCATATCGATACCTGAAGTGAACTCTAGATGCCCTGAAATCATTCCTCTCTCAAGGGGAACATCTCAATGGACAACACTTTACACTTAACTCCTTAAGTTGCATGATACTTAATCACTTGTAACATGTTTCTATGACAAAGAAATGCTTTCACTTGGTCAAGTTCTATGTTTATATGAAATTTCCACCCTATCATGATTAAGCATCATGCACTGCTTAGTGGCTATTTATAATATGACATAAGTCTCAATTAAAAGCATTGTTCTCACAATGAAGGATTTTTGCACCTTGGACATCCAATCTCACATAGGGTCTAGATCACTAGTTGAAGTTGGCAGGAAGTTTAAATCAAATATAGTTCTTCAATGCAAACACCATGCAATCAAACATGGAACCATGAAATTTTATCAAGTTGGGCTAAAAGAAAAATTGTTCCAAGTCAACAAGTGGTACATCTTGGCATAGATTCAAGCTAAGCTTCCTTAACTGGGAAGATCATTGTTGGGGACTAACAACTCCTAAGTGAGGAGGTTTGAGCCTAAATGGAGTAAGATATTGACTACATCTATGGTTAGAGGATTCACACTAATAAGAGGTTCATTCCAAGAATTGTCTCATACTTTAGAGTGATAGTGTTGTGCTTTGCCATAAATGCACTCATATCTTATTGCAAAGATCCAACACTATGACCCATCGACGATAGTTAGATTTTGGTCACACTTCAACTTGTCATGTTACTTTAATGTGCTTTGTTGTAGATTCATATAGGTATTGATGTGGATTGACAACTCAATGAATCGTTATGTGTACAAACCAAAGGTTGTAACAATTTGTCATCTTGTTTGTTGTTTCATCATTTTCTCAATCCTTTGTTTGCGTAATTTTAAATATGAATAGATGGGATGTGAAACACTTCTCATTCTCTTGGGTTGTATTGTTTATACCTCATTTATAAATTGTAAATGGGTTTATGGATTACTCCATTAAAGCTCAAGGTTGTTCATATCATAGTACAAAATTATTCATTTAATTAAAAATTGGAGTGAAGTAATCACTGCACATTATTAATATGATTATGCATAATGGTATTTTGAATTCATTTATGCATTCGTTGCATATTGTTGAAAAAATGTATTAGATTTTTGTAAAGAGAGTCACACACACAACATTTGTATTCAAATTAATAAGCTACACTAGCCTACATCCACTAAACATTAGCCATATGTTGGAATTTCAACATATCCTCATGTTTATCAAGTTTTATTGGAGAATAACCTAAGTAATATGTTTTAGGAGTTCAATATCACTCTAGAAGGAAAAACAAATTGACACGGGTAGAGAAAAGTAATTGTACAAATTCATCTAATTGATGGGGGTGGGATGGATATGTGTGCTTTCTCACCCTCTCCCTCGTTTTCTAAGGGATGTGTTGTGTAGGAGCATATGTGTGGGAAAACGAAAAATAAACAAGATAATAAATGAAGAGATATGCTTTATTTAGCCTCTTGGAATATCTTCTCTCGTCCCCTCTTGATTTGATACTCACCTCAATGTCACAAAACTTGCCAAATGTTGTATCTCAAGTTCACACATATAAACAAACTATCAAATATTATAACTCAATATAGACAACTTTTAAATTCACAACTTTAATATGCATAATAGATTTACAATCAATAAGCACCCCACAGTGCTGCATTGATGACAATGTATATATCATTCCATCATATATTGCATTTAATGCAACACTATTGAGTGCACAATGCTTTCCAATTAAATACGGAGCCGTCTAATATTGTATCAAACTTCCTCCTAGATGTTGGAATTCAATGATATAGGTAGAGTTCCCATTGATTCGAAACTTTGATTGAATTTATGATGATATGGGTTCATTCGGAATTGGGAAAAACCCTTCAATGCATTTTTCCACCATGCACGACACTTGAATCATGATAGAATTCTTCTTATACTTGAATTTTTTGTTACATTCTTATCAAATTTATGGTGGGAAAAAATATCCATTTACTACAAGATTTGTTTAATTGACAACTTTAATATGCATAATATATTTACAATCAATAAGCACCCCACAGTGTTGCATCGATGACAATGCATATACCATTCCATCATATATTGCATTTAATGCAACACTATTGAGTGCACAATTCTTTCCAGTTAAATACAGAGCCGTCTAATATTGTATCAAACTTCCTCCTAGATGTTGGAATTCAATGATATAGGTAGAGTTCTCATTGTGTAACAACCCTAGTTGAATAAATGTT
Source organism: Picea abies (assembly GCA_900067695.1). NCBI lineage: Eukaryota > Viridiplantae > Streptophyta > Pinopsida > Pinales > Pinaceae > Picea > Picea abies. Next base: position 2,348 of record CBVK0100410304.1, on the reverse strand, counting down.
TAAGTATTATTAAGTAAAAATTAATAAGGAAGTAAATGAAAGGCAAGGCGGTGAAGGAGGAATATGAGGGGATGAGGTTTACAGAGGAGGAGGACCATTCTAGGGGATTTTTTGGGGGAGGTATCTCTTGGATTGCACAGAGGAGAGTTGAGTTCTGTAGTTCGATTGGATCAGTACAGGCACCAGTTTGTTGGAGGTTTTGGGCACGGGGGCCAGGATATCCATATGATATCCTAGAGCTAGGAAGTTGTCCTAGTTGGCAGGGTGGAACAAGGTTTGGGCAGTGTTTACACAGTTCAGCAAAGGTCAACTGGACAAGCGGACAAACGGAGGGTTAGCATCAGACCCAAGTATTTAAAATTATGTATTTGTTTTTATTCTGTTATAAAATTTTAATATTCGTTGTTAATTTTAAAATGTGTATGTGCTCAATTAAAAAGGAATTATTGAATTTTCTGAATCAAGTAGATATTATTGTTACAGTTTATGTAATTAAGGGATGTTAAATTTATTTAATTAACCACTTCAATTAATTAATCTTCCTAATTATTCTCATTTAATTGATTGATTAATTATCACTAGTAAATGTATTTAGATTTAAATACTATTGTTATTATATAATTAATATTTAACCTAAATTAAACATTAATATTTTAATATTTAATCTAAATTAAGCATTAAAATTTTTAATATTTAATATTTAATATAAATTAAACATTAATATTTGATATTTAATATTTAACCTAAATTAAACATAAAATAAGGAAAAAAAAATTAAAATAATAAATGAATTAAAAAAAATCTAGAGTCGGGCAGGGGAGCGTAGTCGCAAGCACCGCCAACACCGCCAGTGCCACCACCACCATCGCCCAAACTAGCCCTCATACTGCGCTCGTTGGAAGCCATTAACGAGACTTTAAAGGGGAGACAACCGGCAGGGACTGAAGTGGAACCCCCACCGTCTGGAATGGGTAATCCAGAAGCGTCAAAGGATTCAGGGGGAGGACCTCCACCTGAAGACATCACGTGAGAATTGTAGAAGATCAAACTTCCAGAGTTTGCCGAGGGTCACGCCAGTGAACGCGTGGAAGCATGGTTGGAAGGCATGACAAGGTGTTTTTCCTTAAGGGACTATGCGTCCAACTCAAAGGCAAAGATCGCCATTTTTCAGTTAAGAGACAGTGCCTTGAACTGGTGGGGCAACCTGGAAAGACAACTGCAGCTTACCCCAGACACAGTATATTGGGAAATTTTCGAGGAGAGGTTTCGAATGAAATATCTACCAGCGTATTACGAGGAACAACAGGTAGGGGCATTTCATGCCTTAGTACATGGAAACAGAACTGTAGAAGAATATGAGATCAAATTTATGGAACTGGTCAAATATGTTTCGTATATGGATAATGACCAATGACAGGCAGAGAGATTTGTCTATGGATTGAACCCTAAGATAAGATCTATGGTGCGGATGTGGAAACCGTCTTCAGTAGTAGAAGCGGTGGAAAATGCGCGTTATGCGGAAGAACACATGAACTTAACCGGGGGTACAAGACCGACATTTCCGCATCACCTGGGATTCATAGGAAAGGCCCCGAGGACATTTCCTAGGGGAGGGGGCTCAAGGCCACCGTAGGAAAGGCCCCGAGGACATTTCCTAGGGGAGGGGGCTCAAGGCCACCGCCATATGGTAACAGAGTTGCACCAAGGATAGTAGCTACAGGGATTTCAATGGCAGCGAGTGCAACACCTTGTTCATCGCCAATGGTGCAGACAGGTCTATGACCATCTCAGGGAACAGTGAGTAGGGGCAGGGGTTCCAGGGGAAGGAACTCATTTCAAAGATAGTCACATAACAGTGCACAGGTTCAATCTCGTGTTACCTGTTGGGGGTGTGGAGGACCCCATTATCAGCGTGACTGCCCGGAGTTACAATCAGGGTTTGTGCATAGAGAAGGAAAGGCACCGATGGGGAGAGCAAGTACCGGCCACCAGATTTACGCAGCGGTTAATAATCACCAGGCCGAACATCAATCCATGGTGGTGGAGCCATCAGGTACACTAAATCATATCAATGTTAAGATTTTGTTTGATTCTGGTGTGACAGATATTTTCATTTCACCATCTTCATTAGAAAAGAGTGGGTTGGCAGCCTACGAGCACGATGACTTTAAACAGGTCGAGATGGCTCCGGGGGAAAAACAAGCGGTAGGACCTAGTGTTGATAATTGTATAGTAGACTTGGGAGTGTGTACTACCAGGTTGAAGGTATACGTCACTTCTCTTGGGGCGTATGACCTAATCATTGGAATGGATTGGTTAGCAGCTCACCGAGCTTTGGTAGATTGTTT
>CBVK0100410303.1:0-12522 GCA_900067695.1 Picea abies | reverse complement strand
CAAGTTTAAGTATCATTTTTCCATGTGCAATTCAAAAATTCTAAACGAACCTTTGTGACAAGTTAGCAAAATAATGGTGCTATTTTGGGAGTTAACACCTTACTATGAAATATCAAAAATGCAATTCGAGGGGATTCATCCAATACAAACCCTATCCAAACCATTACGTCACCATTGTTATATTAACTCGAGGTAGTCGTTAAACCTTTGATGATATCTTAGCATTTAGTTTCAAATGACTCATATTAAGCCACAAAGTGTTACCTGCGAAGACAATAAAGCTTCCCCAGGTTAGCACCAGAGGAAACACAAACAAATACGATGAGAAGTCCTTACTTAATTACCTAGAAATATTATTATTATTCTTACCTAGAAGCATAGAGGTTAGTCTTTGAAATGGTTGATGAATGGCTTCAAGGTAGAAAGCTTGATTAACCTGTAACAATATAAATTTGTTAAAAGGAGCGGTTTGGTAAGAAAAATAGGGTATTTGACTAAATAAAACAGTTAACAAATTATATAAGTGGCACAAGAACCAGATTTGTTACCTCAAGATTAAACACCGAAATCCACCAGAACTCTGTCATAAAAAAATGAATCAGTGGGTCAATGTTAAACATAATGTAACCTCAATAGTCTGACTGTACACTGCCAACTGTACTGGATAGTTGTACTTTCTATTTTTGTCTTGATTGAGCATATTTAGCTCAGCTATCTCCCATTTCATTGTAACATCTTCTAACAATATATTCTTGATACATTCCAATATACTATTCTATTCTTTCTCTCTGCATTTCTCTTTACTTCAAAATTTATCATGGTATCAGATCTTTAGCAGTAAGTCTCCTCACACAGTCTGGAGAGCAACACGATCCTCACAGCGCAGAGCTTCATAGATCTTGAGAGCATGCGACACAGTCTCTTTCATAAGGTTTGGAGAGTCATCCATCATACTCTCGAAAGATCCTCGCACGAAGCTTTCAGAGGTTGCAGAGCGGACTACGCTCGAAAGAACGAGGAAGCAGAGACCGAGAAAGAAGAAACTTTAAAGTTTCTTGAACAATTTTTTCAAGAATCGTCAAAGATTGACGAAGAAGAGCTGCAGAACAGAAGAACATTTAAAGAACTCGCAGAATACGTTCAAAATCATTAAAGATTGCTACAGAAGGCAACATCGTCTAAAGATTTTTTGAAATTCACTCAAATCTGTCAAAGATTGTAGCAGAAAACCAAAGAACTCGTGAAATTCTTTCAAATATTTGAAAGATTCACAAATCTTTCTTCCACAAGAGTAAAGAAAGCGTATCAGGTGCAAAGAACCGCCATTGAATCCATAAGATTCGTCCTGTGAACGAACCCAGAGCGAGAAACCTGTTCAGAAGGGACGCAGAGAGCGCAGAAAAGGAGAAAGCGTTTAAGTCGTTAGATCTTGCATAGAGGCACAACTGTTGGATCAACGAGAAAGTGCATGAGGTTTAGTCCTCTGGAGTGCACAGGAGATATTTTGACTTCTGAAGTCATAAAATCCCGACATCATCTGGATCGTCCATCAAGAGACTCGTGACGAGATCCGATTCCATCGCAAAATCAGTAATCGGGAGTTGGAAGCGCAAAGGCAACTACAATCCAAAAACTCCGATACATGATATCGCGAAATCCTGAGAGGACCTGTGAGCTGTTCATCTCAGAGGACAGGTGGGAGCAGATCTAGGCCATCACTCCATCGACATTTCAGAGTTCGGGATATCAGAGTTCTTGTTGACAAAAGACACTCCACGGCGAACTCTTTCTTTCTTTCCTTACCTTGTCATGATTTGTAAAGCAGAATTAACCAAACAATAATAGTAATTATATAGTTAAATTAAAACAAATCAAGGTGTCATTACAATTCATTCACGACACCAAACAAAGATTTTTTTGGTTCTTTGATGAGAAATCCGTTGAAAAAAAACAAAGTATATAAGGAATAAATGGACTTATCATCAAAAGATACTTGCAAAATTGGCACAAGTGATCAATTTTACGAAGGTCGGGAAAATGCTAGTGGGGGACATTAACATCCATGAGATTTTTATTTTTATTTTCAAAGCCCATGATGTCAATGTAATATCCCAACCAATCATTTGTCTAAGCGATAACCATATCCTATCACACGTGTTCATCTTTCAATTCTACATGAATTCTCAAAATATCTGGGAAATATAAATCATTTACACAAGGACTAATAAATCATTTGTTTATTGAAGGATTTATGCAGACTTATTTTATGGATTAGATAATCATTCAATTGAATAGCATAACAATATACTAAATACTAAATGATTAAATTGCAATATCATAAAAAAAAGAAATAATTATTATTCAGGTAATTGCACAAAAAAGTTGTATTGAACTGATTTTTATAACAATACATAGTTTTATAGAACAAACTCATGATTAAAAGCTTACAAAAATTTATTTTAGAAAACCACTCATACATTTTGCATACATTATTTAGTCAAACAATTTATATCTAAACACTAACTGACAAAATAAAAAACTGCAAATAAATTACATCATATCATATCAAATGATTAACAAAATTACATCAATTACCAACATTCATAAAACTGCAAACGAAAGAGAATTGATAATTCCATGAATCATAGTGAGAATGGGAGTCATCAATTCCTTGCAGTCTCGACATCCCACATTGTCGAGTGTCACTATTTCACGACTTTTCTCATGATTTCAAAACATCAAGGATAGGTAGGTCATGTCATCATTTTTTGGTTGTTTATGGATAATCACCATGTGCTTATTTGAATTATACCATCCATCTACTTGTCTCATTACTTCATGAGAGAGTTATCCATCTACTTTCATCTACCTTCATCAATGATGTCTCCTCTCAACCTATTATAAATAGAGGAGCTCTTCAATGTAATCAGTAAGCAGATCTAATAGATCATTCTCTTCTGTGTAGAAGGTTGTTGCTTTTGTAGTTGTTTCCTTGTGCCTTTGATATTGTGTTTTCTCAATATCTACATGGTACAGAGCAGAGCTGCAAACCCCTTCTCAATTTTTCTGAGAGTTGCAGTAAGCCATCGGTGTTCTGCTCGTGTGAATTCTTTGCGGAGTTAAAGACCGAATTCTTTTTTTCTCTACATATTGTTGGTCAATAGACGTTGGTTTATGTGGAACCTGCTTCTTGGTAGGCCTGCAGCCAAAGTTTTTTCGTAATTCTCTGTTGGTGCCAGTGAGGGGACTGATATTACCCATATTCACCATGGCTGCTACGAAGTCCGTAAAGAAGTTGTTTTGAGCGGTGTTGTAGGAAGTAACTTGAGAATCTGTGGAACCTCCATTAAACAGCTCTTGATCTGAATGGAAAAGTCCCTTTTGGATTTTCAGATTACTGTAATACTTGTTGTCAAATCTGGTCAGAGTTAGCACATCTAAGGGAGACAGGGTGTTGTCCCCACCAGCGCTTGGGCAGTTTTCCTTCACAGAAGTGTCGAACAAAGAGTCGATGTTTGAATCATTGTAGATGCGATCTCTGAATGTGGTGCACCACCCTTTTCCAACTGAATGACCACCTGAGAGTGCTACAAAGCGCCCTTGGTGAAATCCCTCCGAGCTTTTGGTCTTGACATCGAAAGTCCCAGCATTGTGCCATGTGATTTGAACCATGATCGATGCATAGTTCTTCTCTGCGATGAGAGCTCGGAGCTTCCTCTTGGCTTTGTCGATGGCGGTCTTGTACTCCTCGCCCATGGTGGGGTAAGCCTTCACCATGGTTTCCTTCAACTGCAAATGACCCACAAAATTCCTTTGCAGACAACTGAGAGATTCGAACCTGGATTGATGCTTTTCAAATGTGATGAGCATTTAAGCTATAAGAGATTATCCCTCCGAGCATTGATCATCACTAAATCTCAACATCAAGGGTTTATTCTAAATCCGATTTTCTTTGCAATTTTTTTGCATTTAAAAATCTAGTTTAAATCCTTTCACTGCAGATCCAGTGGTTTATTCAATCCTTGTTTGTTAGCAGAAAAGATAGCGGTATTCTACCTTGTTTTGAACTTCTTTGTTCAACCTTATTTGTGCCTATAGATATCTAAATATTTTTAATCTGTAAATATTTTTAGATCTCCTTATTTAGAGCCTAGGTTTCCATTCTTTTTTGAGATACCACACCTAGATTTGGTGTTTTTATTGTACTCTTTATTGTAAATGGCGAGGTTAAGGATTATTGATCTCCTAACTCCCCATAATTATCATACATGGAAACTTAAGATGCAACCGTTGTTGCAATCAAAAGGGCTCTGGAAGATGTTTGTCGGGGCTCAACCTATGTTCACTAAGGAAATCGAGAGGTTCGCCTATCAAAATAAATTTAATGAAGCCATGGGCCTCATCGGTTTACATGTGTCGGATAGATTTGTGTCCCACATAGTTGATTGTAAAACTCCGAAAGCAAGATGGGACAAGTTGGATTCCTTATTTGGAAAAGTCAATGAATTTTGAGCCCTAGAATTGGGAGAGGAGTTGTCATCACTGGTACTGGATGAGCATGCATCCATTGAAGACTATCTCACCAAATTCAGGGCACTAGTGGCTCAGCTAAAAGGGTGTAGAAAAACTAAATCATATAAAGAGTGCATCTTCTTGATTTTATCCAAGCTAAAAGGTCCTTATCAGGTATTTTCTTCTGCATTTTATTCTACTATGGATGCACTAGGAAGTGAGTTTAATATGCCTTCCTTTGATCTTTTTTGTGAGCATATTACCAGAGAACAATCTAAGCTTACTCAATTAGATGCTCTTTCTTGCTGTAACAATAAGGCTTTTGTGGCTCAAAACACCAAAACTAAGCACAAGACTTGGTATAAGCAGAAGAAAAATTTTGCTCCAACTGGTGAGTTTACCTCCAAATCTCAGCAGAAAACAAAACCATTTCCTCCATCTTCCAAGTTTGGCGAGTCTTCCTCCAAGACAAAGAAGAAGAAGTCAAATGACACCTGTAGCTTCTGTGGTGGACTTGGGCATGTAGAATATAAGTGTTGGTTGAAAGTTGAAGCTTTGAATTAAGCCATGAAGTAGCATAAGATTTTAGTACCAAAACCTTCTTCTACTAGTAAAGGACATGCTTTATCAGCTCAATCTTTGTATGCATCTTCAAATAGCTGGATACTTGATTCTGGTCCTTCACACCACATGACTCATTCTCATGATTTGTTGGCTTCTACATCTGAATGTAGCATTTCACAGATTGCAGTTGGAGACTCTACACAGCTAGATGTTCTTGGATCTGACACAGTGCAGTTAGATAAGGGGTGCATTAATGATGTTCTTCTTGTTCCTCACATCTCTGCAAATATTCTCTCTATATATCAGATTTGTCATTCTGGTAATGGGAAAACAATAGAGTTTTCTCCTAATAATGTAATCATCCGAGAACTACAAAATCCAGACATTGTTGTTGCATTTGGAAAAGTAGATCATAGTTATCATCTGTATAAGCTTGCTTATTTTGAGTCTTCCTTAGGTTCCTCTTTCATAGAACATGCTGATGCTTTGAGTAAGCTTTGGCATGAAATATTTGGACATCTCAACTACAGATATCTGCAGCAGTTAAGTACCCAAAAATTGGTGCTTGGTCTTCCTAAAGTTTCTTGCACTGATGGAGTTTGTCCAGGTTGTGTCCTTGGAAAACAACATCAAGATCCTTTTCCTAAAGGAAAAGCATGGCGTGCTACAACACCTCTTGAGTTGGTACATAGCGATCTCATGTCATTTCCAACTCACTCATTTTCAAGGGCTAAGTATGCACTCACCTTCATTTTTGACTTCTCACGTCGCTCTTGGGTGTACTTTCTTAGGTACAAGAGTGAGGCTCTTGCTATTTTTAAGAACTTCAAGACTTTTGTTGAGAAGCAGTCATCTCTTTCTCTCAAGAAACTACGCACAGATAATGGGGGGGAGTATGTCAATCAGTGATTCAAAGATTTTTGTAGAGAACATGGCATTCAACATCAGCTCACTGTTCCCTACAACCCTCGGCAAAATAGTGTTGTTGAAAGAAAGAACAGAACACTAAAAGAAATGGAAAACTGTATGATTCAGTCCAAGAACATGGCACCCTCCTTTTGGGCTGAAGCAGTAGACTGTGCAAACTACATTCAAAATAGGATGCCCCATCGAGTTGTACTACATAAGACTCCAGAGGAATCTTGGAGCCATGTTAATCCTGATGTCTCTGCCTTTACAGTATTTGGCAGTCCAACATGGGCCTTAATACCAATTAAAAAATGCAAAGCTATGGAGAAGAAAATCCAACCATTAATATTCATTGGTTATTGTGAGGACATAAAAACATATAGGTTATTTGAAACTATTACTAAAGAAGTCTTTTTTCAACGAGCTATCCATTTTGATGAAGGATTCAACCCCACATCAAATCCTTCTCCATCTTCACATTGTCATGTAGACAATTGTGTTGAATTTGCTTTAGAAAATGATGATGAACCTTTTGAAGTTCAACATCAACCAGAAGAAAATCTACCACCTACAAAAATGGAGCATGAGAATCATGAACAAATTTATCTTGAACATGAACAAATTGATCAAGAAAATGAACAACTTGATCAAGAACTGCATCTCAGGAGGAGCCTTCGTGAGAGAAAGAGTCCTGACAGGTATGGCTATGAGCCAACTGATTTCAGCTATTCAGCCTCAGCCTCTTCCCCTATTCAATCACAAACAATTGGTGTCTCCTTCTTGAGTCATACTATCTCAAATGATCCAGAACAATTTTCTGACATTGTTGGCATACCTGAGTGGGATGTTTCCATGATAGAGGAGTATTCTTCATTGATGAAGAATCACACATGGGCTCTCGTGTCTCTTCCAAAGGGATGAAAGCTAGTTCACTTTAAATGGATCTATAAAACCAAGTATGCATCAGATGGCTCTCTTGACAAGCATAAGGCACGTCTTGTGGCCAAGGGATTTTCACAAGTTGAAGGGATTGATTACTCTAAGACCTTTTCCCCTGTTTCCAAGATGAATTCTATATGCCTTGTTCTTTCTCTGGCTGCTTTGCAAGGATGGTCAGTCTACCAGATGGATGTAAAGAGCGTTTTTCTACATGGTGACTTAGATGAGGAAATCTACATGGAGCAGCCCCCTGGTTATGTGCATGATTCTTCTCTTGTTTGTAGGCTCAGACGTTCTCTTTATTTTCTCAAACAAGCTACTTGATCTTGGTATGTGAAGATCGATAGTTTTTTTATTTCTTCCAAGTTTGATCGTTGTCATTCTGATCCTAGAGTTTACACTCAGAAGCATGGAACTGATCTCTTGATTTTGGTTCTGTATGTGGATGATTTAATTCTCACCTGGAGTTCTTCATCTATGATTCAGAGTATTCAGCAAGCATTGATGGGACAATTCGATATGACGGATCTGGGGATTCTACATTATTTTCTTGGTCTCGAGTTTCTTCAGTCTTCTAAAGGAATCTCCATTTTTCAGCAGAAGTATGCACTTGATTTACTTCAGTGCTTTGGCATGGTTGATTGTAAACCTGCTCCTACTCCATTTCAATCAGGAGTCACACTTTCTGCTAGTTTCTCATCACCACGTCTTAATCCTTCATTGTATCGACAATTGATTGTGAGTTTGTTGTGTCTGACTCATACACATCCTCACATATCTTTTGCATTAGGACTTGTCTCTCGGTTCTCTCAAGATCCTCATGAGAGTCACTGGAAGGAAGCTAAACACATTATGAGGTACATTCAGGGTACTACCAATTTTGGTATTCAGTACTCTTCTAGTGCCTCTAAGCTTGTGGGATTCATTGACTCTGATTGGGCTGGTTCAGTTGATGATCGAAAGTCCACATCTTTCTTTGTCTATTGTCTTGGCTCCACACCTATTACATGGTCTTGTAAAAAGCAATCTGCAATTGCTTCATCCTGTGCAGAAGCTGAGTATACTGCAGTTCTTGCAAGTTAGGAGGTTCTTTGGCTTCGACAACTCCTTACAGAGATTGGCATTCAGCAGGATCATCCCACCACTCTTTGGTGTGATAATCAGAGTGCCATACACATCTCTCGCAACCCAGTGGAACATCAACGGACCAAACACATTGAGATCCACATGCACTTCATTCTCCAACTCATCCAGGATGGTGTTCTCAACCTGGAGTATTTTCCTATTGAAGCACAAGTTGCTGACATCTTAACTAAACCTTTGGCATCACCTCGCTTTCTACAGCTACGATTGATGCTTGGGGTCAAAGAAGTTGTCTCTAGGGGTTACCTTAAGACCTCCTATTTTCTGTTGTTTTCTCTCTTTAGGGGAGGATTTTTTTTCCTACGCGCTTTCCCCTTTTCTCCACTTATGAGAGTTTGTATTGGATACATTAGTAAGCTCGTATCCATGATTCATATATTTTTTTTTTTTTACTTCCCTAAGTTGCACTTATGGGGGGGTGTTGATGTATAAATTTACTTAGGATAGGTAGGTCATGTCATCCTTTTTTGGTTGTTCATGGATAATCACCATGTGCTTCTTTGACATATACCATCCATCTCCTTGTCTCATTACTTCATGAGAGAGTTATCCATCTACTTTCCTCTACCTTCATCAATACTGTCTCCTCTCAGCCTATTATAAATAAAGGAGCTATTTAATGTAATCAGTAAGCAGATCTAATAGATCATTCTCTTTTATGTAGAAGGTTGTTGGTTTTGCAGTTGTTTCCTTGTGCCTGTGATATTGTGTTTTCTCAATATCTACAAAGCTTCCATGCATATAATAATTGACACTTCCTATAGTTGAATCGAATACATAAATTGTATTATAGTTCTTTTAATTAATAATATTCATTTTTAAATGGATTATCCATAAGAGTATTAACTTTTATTTTGAGGGAATAGTTAATTCTAGGTTGCAAGTAAACCCAATACGTCCAACCAAAAGATAATAAAAGTGGAGTATTGTAAGAAGCTAAGAAAGTACTCGATATGGTAGGAGTATTGATGGATTCTTTTAAAGTATTTGAAAAATGTCTGCAATTTTTTTTATGAAATCAATTATGACAGTGAATACTTGCGACATAATAAAAATAAAATTTTGGAAGTATAAAATGAAGTTGAGCAATGACCTAACGAGGATGATCATTAGAGACCTTGATAGACTTATCTGGAAAAAAAATTGATACATGGAAATGAATTCCTTCGTATTTTCCTTACCCTGTCATGATTCGTAAAGCAGAATTAACCAAACGATAATAGTAATTATACAGTTAAATTAAAAAAAATCAAGGTGTCATTACAATTCATTCACGACACCGAACAAAGATTTTTTTGGATTTCTTTGATGAGAAATCCGTTGAAAAAATAACAAAGTATATAAGGAATAAATGGACTTATCATCATAAGATACTCGTAAAATTGGCACAAGTGATCAATTTTACGAAGGTCGGGAAAATGCTAGTGGGGGACATTAATTCCATGAGATTTTATTTTTATTTTCAAAGCCCATGATGTCAATGTAATATCCCAACCAATCATGTGTCTAAGCTATGACCATATCCTATCACACGTGTTCATCTTCCGATTTCACATGAATTCTCAAAATATCTAGGGAAATATAAATCACTTACACAAGGACTAATAAATCAGTCGTTCATTGAAAGATCTATGCAGGCTTATTTTTCCGATTTCACATGAATTCTCAAAATATCTAGGGAAATATAAATCACTTACACAAGGACTAATAAATCAGTCGTTCATTGAAAGATCTATGCAGGCTTATTTTATGGATTAGATAATTATTTAATTGAATAGCATAACAATACACTAAATATTAAATGATTAAATCATAATATCAAAAAAAAAAAAAATATTATTATTCAGATAGTTGCGTAAAAAGGTTGCATTCAATTGATTTTTATAACAATACATAGTTTTATAGAACAAACTCCTGATTAAACGTTTACAACAATTTATTTTAAAAAATCACTCATACTTTTTACATATATTATTTAGTCAAACAATCTATATCTAAACACAACTACAAATAAATTGCATTATATCAAATGATTAACAAAATTACATCAATTACCAACATTCATAAAACTCCAAACAGAAGAGAATTGATAATTCCATGAATCACAGTGAGAATGGGAGGAGTCACTTCCTTGCAGTCTCGACATCCCACATTGTCGAGCGTCACTATTTCACGACTTTTCTCATGATTTCAAAACATCAAGCTACACAAGCGCACACATCTACACACTGAAAACTTCCACGTACAACTCCATTCATGACCTAGGCACTGAGCGATATATCAAGCAATATCATCACAAATACTTTACTATCACTATATTTCAATCACCACAAAAAAACATAGCAGATGTTTTTCCCAGCCCTAATGATCTCCTCAATTCATGAGCAACATAGCGTGTGAAGAATAAAATTTACAAAACCTCCCTTTTTTTAATATTACATCATAGCCTTGGAAGATAATATAATAATACATCGGTATTGTGAAGAATAAAATTTACAAAACCTCCCTTTTTTAATATTACATCATAGCCTTGGAAGACAATATAATAATACATCGGTATTGCTCTGATTTTAAAGCCAAGGCTTTGATACCAAATGTTGGTTTCAAGAGTATCATGAAAAAAACAATATACACATAAACGTTACATAAGAATAACAAATATTTTCAATAATCACATTGTATTAGTGTACAACAATAATAATACAACTCTCTCACTAATATATTCATAAAGTCTCATAATATAGTATAATATAGTATTGTGATGTTTATAAAAAGATGTTTAATATAGCATAACCATTTCCATAACTATCTCCACAATATTTATTTGAATATCTCTAAAAATTTCTATGTGATCTCCATCCCTAATTTCACTCATTATACTCATCTTTTATTATATGTATACTACATTTTCATAAATAATAATTTCATCATATCATATATATAAATTATTCCTTCATTAATTATTTCAAATTAAAAACTCAAAAACAATTTCTAGTACTTAATTATTTCAAATTAAAAGTCCTCTTAAATTGTTCTTGGTACTTAAGTATTTGTGTCAACTCCTCACCATGGGAGGTGGTAAAAAGTAACCACATGCCACATAGTTATTTCAAGTTAAAAAGTCCTCAAAAATAATTCCTTGTACTTAATTATTTCAATTTAAAAATCCTATAAATTTTTCATGGTACTTAGTAAGAGGTGGTAAAAAGTAACCACAATCCACATAGTGAAACTTAACCACACTACACAAGAATTTCTTGAAACTTGTAATCCTCTTCGTGTCAAGACTAGGCATAACCACACGTGGAAGAACTATAAAAGGTAGAAAAATTAATAGTGAAGAGGTAAATGTTAAAAATTAAATAACCTTTTTTGGACTTGCAAAAGTATTCTCCATACCAATTGATAATCCACCATAATAAATTCTTAATTGTATTATGTAAAAGTGAAATAGTGAACAAGTTAAATAATGATAAATGGATACATTTATTAATAAAAGGGAGTTAATGTTAGAAATCTCATTAATTGATAAAGACATGACTATGATAATATGGAAACATCTTTAATTCCTAGCCACAATATTAAAATTTGTAATTAAAAAGTTGATTAATACATTGACTCCAATAAGGGGGTGCTTATTGGTGTAATAACACATATGATGTCTTCAAAAATCACCAATTATGTAATCGTTCCATTTGTAATTCCAAACATTCAAATCATGATCATGAACCCCAAACACACGAAAATGATAATCTCTTAAAATATTTCTCATATTTAGTTGAACATTTCCTTTTTTGTTTAATTCTTGAAGTTGCACGAATTTGAAACAAAAACAAATAACACATATGATTTCTTCAACAATCACCAAGTATATAATCATGCCATCTTTTATTCCTAACTTAGCCAAATCAAAATCAACAACCCTAACATCAAGAAAATGATAATCTCTAAAAATATTTCCTCTATTTAATTGAATATTTCTTTTGTTTTTGTAACTCTTGGAGGTGGAAGTTTTAAAAAAATAGATATATGACAAGTATCAATTTTTTTTTTAGCAACTAAGAAATCCATATATAACTTGAGGTTTAATATATAGTATTAGAAAAGGTAAGAGAAATCCATCTTAAAAGTTTCTCTTCCAAAACCATTTCCTCATTGTAATTCTTTTCTGTGTCTTTAATTTTTCTTCTTTTCTCGTATCATTCCATGAAAGACATCTCAAAGTTTTTTAAACATGATATATATATGATGCTGCTTATCTTCATAAATTCTTTCAACATTATTCCTTTGAATACTTAGATAGTATTGATAAGGATAAAAAAATATACCATAGTTATATATATATATATATATATATATATATATTTATATATATTAGTGGAAGAATAAATGACATTATAGGGAATTTGATGATATCTTTTTTCAAGTTTATTTAAATCATAAATAGTAAATATA
>CBVK0100410302.1:0-12523 GCA_900067695.1 Picea abies | reverse complement strand
ATTGAGACTGATGCATATGACTATGTTGTGGGTGCAGTTCTCACTCAGCATGGGCATCCTGTGGCATACCATAGTGAGACACTCTCTGATGTTGTCTGGAAATACCCCACCTATGAAAATGAAATGTATTCCATTGTACAAGCTTGCCTTCAATGGAAACATTACATTGTGGGGAAAGAGACAATCTTACACACTGATCACAAGCCTCTACAGTTCATACAGACACATGGGAAATTGCAGAACGATCACCATCAGAAGTGGTCCACCTACTTGCAACATTTCCATCTCAAGATAAAGTATAAGACATGTATCTCCAATCGTTTCACTAATTGTCTCAATCGGCCTCCTGTGGCTGCACTCACCACTGTGCTCCAATCCTGTGGACATGAAGCATCAGAGTGGCCCCAATTTGATCAGCAAGATCCAAACTTCGTCACCACATATCAGCTCTTGGGTACATGCGCCATTGTCATTGATTTTCACATTTAGGACGAACTCTTATGCCACCTGGGCCATCTATGTATTCCTATAAGTGAGCGTGCAAAGATGATTTGGGAACCCCATTACAGTCGGGTTGCAGGACATTTTGGCGTAGAGAAAACTGTGGTTGTTCTTCAGAAACATTTTTATTGGCCAAAACTTTGACAGGACGTCAACAATTATATTTGATCTTTCACTACCTATGCCATTTCTAAGTCGACCATCAAGAAGCAAGGCATATAAACCCCTCTTCCTATTCCTGAGAAGCTGTGGGAATCCATCTCAATGGATTACATGTCTGGTTTGTCATCCACCAAGCACAAAAATGACTATGTGTTTGTGGTCGTTGATCGATTTTTGAAGATGGCCATCCTCACAGGCTGTAAGAAGAATGTCACAGTGACCAAGACTACCAATCTCTTCTTCGAACATTTTTGGGTCCACTTTGGGATACCGCAAACCATCATATCCGACTGAGACAACAATTTCCTCAGCACCTTTTGGTCGAGTCTTTGGTCTCCATTGGACACCAAGCTCACAAAATCCACTGCTTTCCACCCCCAAACCGATGGCCAAACTGAGGTCGTCAATCGTATGATTGTGCACTTCCTGTGCATGTACAATTCTAAGCATCCATGTACATGGTACGAGAGTCTCCCATATGTCCAACATAGCTACAATAGGTCTCTCCATAGCTCCACCAACCACAACCCATTTCAAGTGGGTCTGGGATTCCAACCCTTGGGAGCCATTGATGTTGCACTTCCTCTTGCCACCACACATACAGAATATTCCCATGAACAGTATATTATTGACAAAGCTACCAGATTCATTGAGCGGATTCAGAATGTCCACCAACAGGTCTAGGAGATTTTGCAGAAATCCAATGCTAAGTACAAGCAGTGCCACAATCAACACAGGGTAGCACACCAATTTCAGGTTGGCAAAAAATTATGGTTACATTTGCAGAAGGAGCGTCTCACCAGGCCCCATCAAAAGCTTCACCCAGTCCTTTATGGGCCTTACACTATCACCAAGTTTGTGGGTAGCAATGTTTTTGAGCTCAACACTCCACCCTTCCTTGGTCTGCATCTAGTATTGAATGTGGACACCCTAAAAATCCTATGTCAAATTTTACTTTTTTGGGTACGACTTGATCTTTTGCACTATCTAATTCGACTTCATTGTAAAAAATGTTGCCTTTGATTACCATCTTGAATCTCATTAAGTCTTTCAAAGTTTGCTTGAATCTATGAAAACCCATGACTTAAACAAAGTTTGCTTGAATCTATGAAAACCCATGACTTAAAAGGATTGACTTTTAAATAAACACTCAGCAACCAAAACATTTCACCCGATGCGCCCAAATTTAGCATCGGAAGAAATCAAAAGATGAAATAAAATCACTTAAAAAAAAAATACAGTCGTCGAACACTAATCTTCACCGACATCGGAAAAAGAAAGTTTTCTTTCGCGAAAAACATCACACAAGGATATCGTCGATAACCGATCCCTTTCAGCATTGGTAAAAGGATAAGAGATTAAACATTAACAAAGAAATAAATGATATCGTCGATAGCCGATACCCGACGTGCTTAGCGAAATCGGAGAATACCAAATCGCGACAAACATTCAGACCACGCTAAAAAAAATCCAGCGATCTCTGACTTCCGAAATGTTTCGACATCAGGAGTTTTGAGGAAGCTAATCCATAGGAAAATTAGTGATAGGTTTCGGCTAGATGAGTAACAATGTTCACTAACCCCCGATACCTTTTCGGCTAGATGAGTAACAATGTTCAGTAAAAGATCATCGTATGGCAGAGAGAAAAAAACACAAAGCAACTTGGAACACCACTGAGGGTAAATTCATAGTTAACTTGGAAGAAATGTGGTTGTCTGAATGGCATGAACAAGTGACACTGTGCAGCGAATCCCAGGCTCGAAAATACATTCCATTTCAGATAGGAAAAGATATAGACAAAGAACACAGGAAATACATACGGAAAAAAAAAGGAAACAATACATCCAAATTCTACAACTAGAATCCTTTTATCAAATTTTCAAGAACTTTTCATTAGATTTAAATCGAGCTCAAATTATATACAATAGATGCTCTCTACACTATTTGGCCAAAATCGAGCTCAAATTATATACAATAGATGCTCTCTACACTATTTGGCCAACCAACCCAGTTTACATTGAAAACATGAAATATATAGGCGAAGGCACCGCTTGGGATGCCTTGTTGTCTAGCTACTATCCCTAGAATCTAGGAAACGATCCTTCCTCCAATCAGTGGCCTTTCGTATGACCTCTTTCCCAAAATAGAAAACAATTGCGTATGGTAGCGTCATAGTCGCTTGTTTCTTGGTTCCATCATAAGTAGGTCTCGTCATAGGGGTGGTGATGTGTCACTTTTTCTGACGTCCTTTGTGCTTCGCACAACTACACGATTACATCCTGCGCTTCCCGGAGATGTCTCTTGAGCCACATCACGTTCTCTTCATAGCCTTGTGATGTTGACACCTCAAGGGTCTTTGCTGCCAACTATCATCTTAATTCTCTGTTTTCCTGGTAGAGTTCGGCAATGGCAAGTTGTGCCTGTCTCAACTATTGAGTTGGCTCTCGAACGTGAGTACCTGTGGCATCTTCCCTCCTCGTTCTGCTCTCGCTTTCCTAACTTGGGCCTTCATCAAACTCTAGATGAATAACATGCATAAGTAATTCCTCAGTAGCCGATATTGTGCGTGGCTCACTTGGGACTTGAGTTTCCCCGAATTCCTTGTTCCTCCTTGGCCTACCCCTTCTCCAGGGTGTCGACTATTGGGGAGGCATGTCTTCCAATGTCCTTCCTTCTGGTGCAAATCCTTCCAATTTGGCCTTCGCATGATGTGATATCATCATTCCCGCATGTAGATGGTAATATCCCTTCAAAACCTCAAGGATGCCCACTGAGAGTAGGAACGAATTCCAGTTGCTTTGGGACTCAGTCCTGGCGCTTCTGCTACTTTGCATGCCATTTCTTATGTTTTGAGAGGTTCCCATGGTGCAACACGTATCTGTCTTATGCGCAAAATACTTGGTGAGTTCCCGAGGAAAAAAACTTGATCAATTTGGGCTCACGAGATGAACTACCAACAATGCATAAGCTCAGCTGGTGAGTAGAATGCATGCAGAACATCCAAGAATTTATAACAGAGCGGGCAATAGATGGAAATGTGTCACTGAAAACTGAATTCATTGTGACTGGATGTTATGAAGTGAACCGAATATTTTCTGTGGCACAGTGACTGGATGTTATGAAGTGAACCGAATATTTTCTGTGGCACATCCGTGCGGCGAGTACACTCTGGGGCATGCGAGGTACAACCGATAAGATTTGCAAGGTGTATGTGATACGAGCACCGTGATTTTTCATCCTTCCAGCCTTCATCATGAGTTGATGATGGTTGATGCACTTGTCGATGCGAATTCTGTTTAAACAACTTGCCTCGACCTTAGGCACCTAACGACTTCCCTTATGGTAGGACCCGACTCTTTTGGAACAGACTCATACTCTTAACACATGTTTGACTCTAACATCCTTTCTCGATTCCAAGGGCTAACCGACCACTGGCTTGACTTCAACCCTCATGATTTTCCATACTCGATATTTCATGTTGTGGCACATGGACATAACCCGACTAAGACCCACCCTAACTAGAGAAAAATGATGGCGCTAACAGAAGCGAAGCAAGAAGCTGCAGAGATCCTGTGAGTATCAAATAACCAGGTTTAGCAAGATTTACAAGTATGTACCAGTCTAGATTTTTCATGCTTACACTTCATACATATATTTTACCCAGTGTTTCTCTATACGCAGTCTCTAAATGATTTTATTTTTTTGATTGCAGGAAAGATGTCTACGATTATTGGGCAAACTTGGCACATGAGCCTCATCGAGAGATTCAGGAAAAATGGGCCAAGTGCAAGAAGAGCTAGGTCAAAATCACAATGCAATGAAGGATATTGGACTCTTTGAGTTTGGCATGCCTGGAGACTTTGTCAACTTGTGTGACATAATCAAATCACACACCGAGCAAGATTAATCATGGGCTGAAGAAGTAGAAAAGGTGATAGACACAACGCCAGGTTAGGTGCGACAGTTTATGGAACACACAATCAAAGCTCAGAATGTGTTGCAACAATTAAGTGTTAGTATAGTCAAGTATCGAGCACATGTGATTGAGATAAGGGAGATTCACTTAGCCCCGATGGAAAAACATAGATTCCCATATGCCGATACCTGCGAGGATTTGTTCATCCAATGGTCATAGTACGAGAAGAGTCACCCTCTTAAGTGATATCTTGAGATGACTCTTAGACAAACTGATAGGAGGAAACACCACGTGGCAATTTTTTTTTACTTATCTGCACTTTAGCCATTATTTTTAGTTAATTTTATGTTATAAATAGGATAATGGTTTTTGGGATCCCAAAGTGTACCCACACTCGTTCAAAGAAGATCTTGGCAGTGGCCTCTGTTGTGATGCTCTTCTTGTAGGCGGCCAAATTGCCATCTTGGAAAAGAAATCAACCACCAAAAAAATACATTCATTACCCCTCTTGGTGGATAGAAGGCCCAACATGTAGTCCATTGAGATGGATTTCTAGGGCCTGTCAAGAGTAGGAAGAGGATTTTACATGCCTTGTTTCTTAGTGGTCCGTTTGACAATAGCATGGGCAATGCAAGACTGGATATACTTTCTGACATCATGTCGAAATTTCGACTAGTAGAAATGTTGTTGCAGCATTTCCAATGTCATTTCCATGCTGAAGTGTCTTGCCACCTGACTATAGTGCACTTCCCAAATCATCTTCACTCGCTCACTTGATGGAACACATAGATGGCCCAGATGGCACAACAACCCATCCTGAAGTTGAAAATTAGTGGCAGTTGTGTTTGCACCCAAAATATGGTAGGTGTTGGCGAAGTCACGATCTGTCTCATAGAGGTGGGGCCATTCATAGGTCTCATGGTCATAAGAATCGAACATTGTAGTGAGTGTCGTACTTAGAGGTCGGCTGAGGAAATCAGTGACTCAGTTGGTACTTCCTATTTTATACTTGATATTGAGGTGGAATTGTTTCAAATATGTGGACCACTTCTGATGGAAATCATTCTACAATTTTCCTTGTGTCTGCATGAACTACAACGACTTATGATCAGCATGGATGATTGTCTCCTTCCCAAGAATGTAATACCACAACTAGCGATAGGATTACATAATCGATTACATTTATTTTTCGTAAGTAGGGTACTTATGGATGACATCTAATAGTGTCTCACTATGATAGGCCACGGTGTGGCCATGATGAGTCATGGATATGCCCACAACATCGTCTGAAGCATATGTATCAATCTCAAAGGGTTGTTGCAGGTTAGGTAATGAAATCATTGGGGCAGAGCACAAGAACTACTTTATATCATCAAATTATTTCTTTTGGGACATTCCCCACACAAATTTTTCCTTTCCACCACCCTTGGTTATTTGGTTGAGGGCCCATGAAATATGAGAGAATCCCAACACAAACCTTCGATAGAAATTGGCAAGGCCTAAGAAGCTTCGAAGCTCAGTGAGCGTGGTTGGGGATGGCCAGTAACAGATGACTTGGATATTGGTTGGATCAACATGCACACCATGTGCATCAACAATGTAGCTTAGGTAATGGACCATGTCCATGCCAAAGGATCATTTTTTCAAGTTGGCATATAGCTTTTGCTATCGCAGAGTGTGTAAAACCTATTGAATATGTTGCAAGTGTTCTTCCCAAGTCTTGTTGTAGAAGAGGATTTCATCCATATACACCACCCAAAAACAATTAGTGAAAGGCTGCAATATATCATCCATCATCCTCATGAAAGTTGTTGGGGCATTTTTCAAACCAAAGGAAATGACCAGCCATTCAAAAAGACCTTCTTTTGACTTGAAGGCAGTTTTCCATACATTTGTATGTTCTATTGGGACCTGATGGTATCCAGACTTCAAATCAATATTACTAAAGTATTTTGACCCCTTGAGCTGATCAAAGAGATCCTTGATTCAAGAAACAAGGTATTGGTTCCTGACTGTGATTTTATTTAGGGTCTGGTAATCAATGCAGAGTCACCAAGTCTAGTGTTTCTTCTTCACCAGCATGATTGGGCTTCCACAAGGTGATAAGTTGGGTCAGATGTGACCCTTGTGGAAGTTCTTGGATATTACTCTTAATCTCCTCATTTTCTAGCAGAGAGCGGCGATAGAATGTCGAATTGGGTAGTGGTGCTATGGGGGTCATATCGATGGGATGCTTGACCTGACAGTGCAGAGGTACCCCAGTAGGTGATAAGAATATGTCTTTGTATTCTTATACGACCTTATCCACTTGCTTATTCTATGTGGAGAGGTCATCTGCAGAGGCCATGGATGTGGCTGCAACATTTTTCTCACTCTGAGAGAAAATCGCAAAGAAGAAAAACTTCCCAATATGAGAAATGATCCAAGTGGATATTGGTGGCCACCCATCTATTCCACCTCATGTCCATTTTTTATTCAACACATCTTTATGTACTACTTTATAATTGTGAGTTATACACTTATGGGGTTGTCTGAAGCCTCACACATTTTCCAAGTGGATATGGGTGGCCTCTCACCTAAGCCAACTCGCTTATTTTGTATGTTTTCATGTCAACACATGTTGTTGTACTTCCAGGGATATTTTGGGGCCCTAAACATTGTTTTTTTCACTTTTCAAAGTCATATTATAGACAGAGTCAGAGTTTGATGGTGGAATGTGTATTTCTATGAAATACCTTTCCAATGGGCTATCACGCACCTAAAATGGAGGTCATATGCAAAATTTATGACCCTAGGATGTTGAGGTACCAAATTACACCAACTTACCCATATGGACCACATGACTTTTGGCGTTTCACCTTCTAGGGTTAGGTTTTTGGATGTATAGGTTTTGGAATTCATGAGTAATATGAAAAGGGTCTATGGAGACTCATTGTAATCCATTATTCTTAGAAGGATGCATGCAATAGCCACATCTCTTCTCAGAAATAGCTACCACCATTCGAGCAAGTTTCAGTTCTGCATTTTTACAGTTTCAACCTATTTCATTATATAATAGAAGATATTGTTAACCAGATATTTGTGTTATTCTTCCTATCTCTATGTTTATTGTATTCAGTCTATTAATCAGTTCATTCCGCTCCTTAATCTAGATAAGGGTTGCAGAGAGAAAGAATCAAACCATAGTTGAGGTTGTCAAGGCTTTGCTACATCACCATGATCTACCCTTGATGCTTTGGGAAGAGGTGTGTAACACCACAATATATATTCAAAATAGGTGTCCTCGTAATATTTTGGAGAATAAGATTCATGAGGATGTATTCACATGAGTAAATCCAAATATAGGGAATTTGAAAATATTTGGTTGTCCAGTTTACTTCCATGTTCCTAAGGAGAAGAGGAAAAAGTTAGAGCCTTCTGGGAAGAAGGGCATGTTTGTAGGATATAGTGAGACATGAAAGGTCTATCAAATCTACATTACGGGACAATGATATGTTGATATTATTCAGGATGTCAAGTTTGAGGAGGATTTGGCCTTCTGAAGGTCCCATGATATCACAATAGGTGGTGAGGAGCAGGGGGCTCCAAAGTTTGAGGAGATTACAGTTCCATCCAGTACATAGGAGAAACCATTAGATCATGAGGAGGAGTCATAGGAGTTTTTGGATCCATTGGATCCTCCTAGTGATGAGTATATGAGGCTTAGATGGATTCAAGACACCCTGAAGGATGTTGAGAGACACGCAACTCCCATAGGCACCTTCAGAGAGAGTAAGTCTCTTCAGAGGTTCTCCATTTATGTGGTTGTCATGAGTAAGATCATTGATTCCGGGCATTCTAGTTTTGAGGAGGCAATAGGACAACACGTTTGGAAGGATTCCATGATGGAGGAGTATCAATCAATCAAGAAGAATGATGTTTGGGACATAGTTGTGAGACCAAAAGGGAAGTTTGTGGTGACTTCCAAGTGGATCTATAAGATCTATCATATTGTAGATGGTAGTATTGATAAGTAGAAGGCAAGTTTGGTAGCTAGAGGGTTCTCCAAGAAAGAGGGAGTAGATTACGAGGAGACTTTTTCTCCAGTTTCCAAGTATACTTCTATTCGGGTTGTCATCTCTCTTGCTTCAGTTATGGGTTGGAAGATACATCAGATGGATGTAAAGACACCATTCCTCAATGCTATGATTGAGGAGGAAGTTTACATAGAGAAACCTTAAGGCTTTGAGGTACATGGAAGGAAATATCATGTATTCAAATTGAAGGAGGCCTTATATGGACTCAAGCAACACCTAGGGCATGGTACTCAAGGATTGATGGGTATTTACGGAGCTTGGGATTCACCAAAAGTGAATCATATATGAACATATATCTCCTATAGGTTAGTAAAGAGCCTCTCATATTGGTGTTATATGTTGATGACTTGTTTCTCACAAGAGTTGAGAATCTCATCACCAGTTGCAGGAAAGAATTGGTTTCAGAGTTCGATATGAAAGATATTGGATTGATGCATTACTTCTTGGGATTAGAGGTGGTAGCAGCTAGGTAAGATCTTCCTTGGACAAGGGAAGTATGCAGTTGAGATACTGAGGAGATTCAGGATGATGGATTGTAAGTCTATGACTACACCTATGACCACTAATATGAATATATTGGAAGCTTCATATTCAGACTTAGTGGATACCATGATGTACAGGAAGTTGATTGTATTGTTCATGTATCTCGTTATACCAAACCAAATATTTTTTTTATTGTCAACACCTTGACTCGGTTCATGGTTGAACTGAGGCAGGTGCATTGGGTAGTAGAAAAACATGTGATGAGGTACCTTCGGGGTATAGTTGGATCTGGTTTGAGATATATCAAAGGTGATGGAGTGAGGCTACATGGATATTCAGACTCAGATTGGGTAGATATTGCAGTTGACAACAATAGTACTTCTTGTGGTTGTTTCAACCTAGGATTAGTAGTGATTTCATGGTATAGTAGGAAATAGACTTATTTGGTACTCAACTCAACAAAGGTAGAGTATATGACATCTAGATTGTCAAGTTGTGAGGCTATCTGGCTTCACAAGCTTCTTGCATAATTGTTTGTTCAGGAGTTGGAGCCTATTGTGATTCATTACGACAATTAAAGTTGTATCAAACTCTCGAATAATCCATTGTTTCATGATAGATCGAAACACATTGAGATTAGATACCACTTCATCAGAGACAAGGTGCAGAAGAGAGTTGTGAAGCTCTAACACATTTTGACATATGAGAAGACTACAAATATTCTCACCAAACCCCTAGTGAAGGGGAAGTTTGTCTACTTCATAGACAAGCTAGGACCGCTATATAATGTTGTACATGGTGTTTACATTGATGTCAAAGGAGATCAATATCCTCAATATTGGACATAATGTCATGAAGTTGACATCGATGTCAAATAGGGTATGTGATGTTGGTATTGGAATTGATGCAAAGAGGTAAATATTATGGTCATCATCATCAAAATTGTGCATACGATATTTTCAAACACATGCATTATATAAACAATGACTACTTATGGATACTAAATTTTTCCTATCTAAATGCAAAGGGGAAACATCAAAATATGGTGCTAAAGAAAATGTGTAAAAGGGTCTAGTATGAGAGTCTATATTAGACTTCTTGATCTTCGATTTGGATAAATTCAACCTGCATTTCCTTCGACTTCGACTTGGATAAAATTTGACTTGCATTTCCTTCGACTTCAACTTGGACAACTTCAAGTTTCATTTCCTTCGACTTCTACTTGGATAACTTCGACTTGCATTGCCTCTGACTTCGACTTAAACTTGCATTGCCTTCGACTTTGACTTGCATTTATTTACTCTTGGTTGACTCTATTTTAGTCAACTCGACTTTAGTCAACTCGACTTTAGTCGACTTACTTTTCCTTGATCCGACTTGCATTTTGGTCGACTCGGTTTTCCCATTTTGACTTTCGGGTAGTCAACTCTATTTTATTTTCCGACTCGACTTTAGTCAACTTATTTTTCCTCGACCTGACTTGCAGTTTGGCCAACTCATTTTTTCATTTAGACTTTCAGGTGGTCAACTCTATTTTATTTTCCGACTCAAATTTGGTCAACTTATTTTTCCTCAACCCAACTTGCAGTTTGGCTGACTCATTTTTCCATTTCAACTTTCAGGTGGTCAACTCTATTTTATTTTCCGACTCAACTTGTGGCTTGAGTGGTAGAGAATTTCTTGTCATATAAACAACCATAATTATAATTTTTTTAAACAGAGAATTCCATGTTGGTGAGACAAATAATATATAAGTCTCATGTTTACAGATTAGACATATTGATCATCAATGATCCATCAAATACAATATGGCCAGAGTAACTATAGAGGAACAATTATTGGATGGCTAAGGTCGACAGACAATAAAAACATAAATACTATGGATCGACAATGGACAACAGAGATTGATCGTAGATCATTGGATCAATATGGAAGTGTGAGACCAAAATAATAAGATTCAATCCATAACCTATAATGACTCATAAAGGATAAAAATATGATTAAAGATAATTAACACCTTAGTATCAGGGTTTGTTCAAGGAATTGTTGCAACAACAATAAATAATTTTTAGCACCCAGATATTCTATTAATGATGATCAACTTACAAGGGATTTGAAGTAATTTGAATCAATGACAAAATGTTAGCATTATTATTAAATTAAATGAAGAGGTGCATTGGTTCATACAAAGAGACACCATGTTTCAAATTCATACCGGCTGGAATATTATATAAACAGAAAGGTATAATGGAAGGAGAGTGTGTATGTGGTTTGATTCAGAAGGTCAAAATAGAATTGAAGTCCAAGGAAGTATATGAAACCTGAAACATACACATGAAGTGAGGGTGGAAGGGAGAATCAAGGGAGGATTGGAGTCCTATACAGGTTGGAGCCTAAAATAGGGAGTTGCAGCTTCCTCAAGTTGGTGCTTGAAAACAATGGAGTTGGTGCTTGAAAACAAGGAGTTGGTGCTTCCTAGAGTTGGTGCTCGGAGTTGGTGCTTGAAAACAAGGAGTTGGTGCTTCCTAGAGTTGGTGCTCTAAATAGGGGATTGGTGTCTCCTTCATTTGGTGCTCAAAAGAAGAGAGATTGGTGTCTCCTACACATTTTAAATTTTGTTTTTGTTATTATTATACTTAATTTATATTTTCAGTACATTCTTGTTGATAAATTGTTGTGATTAATAAGTTTGATAATTAATTATTATTAAAAAAATTAAAAAAGAAGCAATACTAATTCAACCCCCTGTCCTCTCAGTATTGGCCAATATTTCAACTATTGGTTTCAGATCAAGTTCCTTCACCATGGTCTAACCACTTGAAAGTGGATTCTAAGAGATCCAATGGATAAACAAGAAGGAATGTCCTCCAACAGAGCACCATTGTTCAAAGGAAATGATTATGCATTTTAGAGTATAAGGATGAAAAGTTATCTAATGTCTCTTAGATGTGATGTTTGGCTATCTGTGGTAAATGGTTACACTGGACCAACTACTGAACCTTCAAATGTTGTTGCAAAGAAACTCTGCAATGATAATTCAAGGGTTGTTAATTCAATTCTGGGTGGACTAGAAAACCCCATATTTGTAAAAGTGGTGTAAATTAAATCAACAAAATAAATTTGGGACAAACTTAAAATCATCCATGAAGGAGATGGAAAATTTAAGCAAGCAAAAATTCAAACATATAGAGGGAATTTTGAGAGTCTGAAGATGAAAGAGGAAGAAAAAATTGCAAAATATTTTCAAAGAGTGGATGAAATAGTCAATTCAATCAAAGCATTGGGAGAAGAGATAAAAGACAAGATTATTGTCCAAAAGGTGTTGATATCATTACCAATGAGATATGATGCCAAGGTATCTACCTTGGAATATCGATAAGACCTT
>CBVK0100410301.1:0-12523 GCA_900067695.1 Picea abies | reverse complement strand
TGAGGGAGAGGGGTGGACAACACCCCTGCCACCGCCTACTAGCACTCCCGTTGTGGCTCGAAATGTAGCTTAACGATTACCTAGTTCGAGAAGACCCATGATGCCATGAGGGCTGACTTCAGCAGTCACACACGATGATTGTAAGGGGCACACAATAAGGTAGGGGCCTTATTCCTTAGAGGCCCATAGTCTCCCACAAGATCAACTGGAAGTGTATTGACTCTAGGGGTTTTTGTTGTCTACCAAGTTAGTCAAAAGGTGAGTGGCACCCTTGGAGCACGTAGTGCGCCCTGAAGGGCACTTCGTGCAAGAAAAACGGAAAGAGGTGAGTGGCACCCTTGGATAACATAGAGCATCCTAAAGGGCATGTCGCACAAGGGAAACATAACGATGCGAGTGGAACCCTTGGAGCACCTAGTGCGTCCTAAAGGGTACGTCGCATTGTTAGTTAATAAATGAATAAACCTAGGTGAACTTAGAATGAATAACCTGATAAGAAAGTTTTAAAAACAATTTCGGTAATAAAATGTCTCCCAGCCTCGAAAATTAAATTCTAGATCTAGGTGAAACTTGTGATAAAAGACAAATATTTATAAAAAAATGAAAATAAAAATAAATAAATAATACTAATAATCATCATTAAACATGTGGCAAAGGGGGGTAAGAAACTTGATTAAGTCATTATAATCAGATTATGGAGGGATTTAAAATTTTAAAAGGGAATTAATTGTTGGTCACATATATGCTAATTAAAATTTTATTAATTAAAAAGAAAAAGGGAAAAAAGTAATTTTCTACACTTGCCAATTTGAGTTTTAAATTAAAAGGGAAAGAGGGAAATTTAAAAGAATTAGGAAACTAGGAAAAAGTCGGAAACATAAAAAGAAAAGGGAAATAGAAGGAAAATAAAGAAAAACTAACTTAGTAAGGTATCTAACATTTAAGAACTTTCTAAATTAAACTCAACTAGTAAATCATAAGGGGGAAAGTCATTAAAATGTGTAAGGGAATATGGGGACACCTAGAAGCGATTCTAGGAACGCTTTTAGGCGGGTGAGGGAAATAGGGGTAATTAATTAATTAATGAAATTAATTTATGGTGCAATGAAGGGGATGGGTGACACATGTACGAGGAGGATTATATGAAATGAATTATTAAAAAATAAATTAAATGAGAATTTCGGAAATAAATGACTTAGAAACTCTATATAAAGGAGGGAGGAGGAGGATGATGGATCTTTTCTGTTATGTGTAACATTACACTGCATAATTTTAGGCTTGACTGACAACGTGGGAGTTGGGATACCCAGCTTGGTGAGGAGTGGTAGCTCAGCCTTGCGAGGTGAGCTGGGAGCTAGCTGATTCTCTAGTTTAGTGTGCATGGTCCCTTTGTGGCTCGAGGGGATAGAGGAGAATAAGAGTAATCCTAGCATTGTCTGGGAGTTACCAGTGAAGTCTCATCAGTCGACAAGTGGGAGCAACATGAGCCGCGCGTGACAATGACTCAGATCAGGCGACTCAGCTACGCTAAACTTCCTTTAATTTTGCATGGTAGATTATTAATATACTTTACGCTTTTATTTCTTTAATTTTAGTGGGTAATGAAAGTGTGGACTTCGCATTTCAATCAAGAGCTTAATTTTCCCCGTAATCCTTAATCTCATTGTTGACTTGATTCCCTCGACCTTCGATCCCTGCATGCTGAGACTACCCTTTGGTTGTTGATTGTTGTGAAGTTTTGCGCTTTTCATCCTCATCCACCCTTTGGTTGTTGATTGTTGTGAAGTTTTGCGCTTTTCATCCTCATCCATAGCTCTTCAGTACATGCCTAAGCAGTTGTTCAGGAGATGAATCAATGACTGTCACTTCGATCCACAGTGACCTATAGATTAGAATGCCCTACTTTTCGGTGCGTGGATGAGGAGAAAAGGGTGTGTTTTCCCAGTTATTTACCCCTTTTTATTTCTACGTTGATATCCGTGATGCCTCGGTCTCTGCATGTTATATCACCTCTGCATCTTAATTGTTCTTGGCATTTGGAGACTCTGTTGGGTACTCTCTGCATTTTTATATTTTTCCAGATGAATTTAACTCTGTGTTTTTCTCGATAAATCAACTCTTTATTTTTACATATTGCTGGAAACTCAAATTTGCATTGTGATCCCTCCCTGCAACTTAAATTTGTTCTATTTTATTGACAACATTTATTCTCATCATTACAACACACCAATACACCAAAATTGACTATGCGTTTTTAATTTATATTCCTTGATATTTTATCTCTATTTTTATGTACTCCTTGGCGATCACATTCTGAGTTTTTATCACTTTTAATGGCAATTTTACTCGGCCATTTTTCTGGGCATTTTCACTGTTTAGGGCAGTGTTTTCTTTTCTTCCTCTGTAATGGGGATGTCATTATTTTAGACTGCATTTTCCCTCTCCCTTATTTTTACTGGGTAGCGTTTTTACCTAGAAAATTTGTTGTGTTAAACTCAATAGACTCAAATATTAGTTGACCTGAATTCCTGATGTATAAATTCATTTCAGATTTAGAATGTATAAATTCATTTTAGATTCATGATGTATAAATTTGTTTCAGATTCATTTCAGACTATATTATTTTGATATGATGTATAAATTTGTTTCAGATTCATTTCAGACTATATTATTTTGATATATTGTTTTAGAATTATATTAGTTCATATTTGAAATTTTGCGAAGGTTGTTAGAACTTTGCCTTATATTCCAACGATGTAAAATATGGTCCTCATGGAAAATACATTTGGATCCTGGACATGTGAAGCAAGTGCATATCTCCTTTGGTCTTGTGAAGATTCTCAAATGCGCACAGTAATGAACCACATTTGTATACTCTTTCACGAGTGTGATATTCTCCTTCTTCGATAGATTTTTTTATTATATTGCATTGTGTTTTCGACCTGCCTTCTCTATTCATTGTTAGTTTCATTTCCTACATCTCTTCACTATCAATACGCTTGACCAATGATCCTTGGTTTCTAAATATTCCGCTAGAGGCCATTTAAAAACAGAGTTGTTGGGCAACAAATTTTTTCCCTCGACAAATTATGGTTTTGATGGAGACTATACTCCGTGTTAATGCATTTTGAGGGCAAGTTACCCTGTGTAATCCACCTCCTTATTTTCCTCTGACAGCAATGATGTGTTTGTATTTTTGTATGGTGTTTTTTTTTTCTCTTTTGGTGCAATCTACGACAGAGAAGCATGTGACTGATATTTGCCCATTTATTACCTAGCGATCTGCCATTTGTTAGGACTGCGTTTTACCAATTGTCAATATTTAAAATCGTTGTTTATTACCTCCGTTAATTACTCTTTCATTTATCATTACCTGTGTTTTCATTTTAATGATGGCGTTTAATTCTCGTCAATTTACCTATTAATGGAAAGTGAGTGTACCAATTTATAGCTGACGACATGCACATTTAATAGCAACTTATTAGCTCACAGGTGTAAGGAATGGCGTTTTCACAAAACAATTTATTTATCATTTTTTTTATGGACAACTTCTCCCTTAACAACATTGATTAGTACAAGATTTAATTTGATTACACAACCTTTAAAGTGAATAGACATCCTTTAATTTAATTTAGACCAGACTTGCCATTTTGTTTTAGTATTGATTAACTAGACTTGTCATTATATTGTAAGTTAATGACTAAATTGTAATGTAGACTCACCGAATTTGATTGTAATTAATGATTCCCAGATTGTAATTTAATGAACAAATTGTAATGTAGACTTGCCAAATTGATTTGTATTTAATCTTAATCAGATTGTAAATTTATGAGTAGTTTGTAAATTTGACTTCCCAAAACTAATTGTATTTAATGTTAAATTAGATTGTAAATTAAAGACTAATTTATATTTCGGACTTGCTAAATTTAGATTGATAATCAATGTTAAAAAAAAATTATAATTATTGATTAGTTTAGGCTTGATGAATGCTCAGGTTGTTAGCGAAGTCATGATTCATGTACTAGCTTGTTCTATGGCTTGTGATGTGGCGTAGTATCCTTGTCAGTTGTTTCAGCTCCTAGTGCGCTAGTCTTCTTGAGTCCTTGGTCCCGTTAGGTTATATTGTGCCAAGGTTATTGACACGTCTATCACCTAGGGATGACAAGATTCCTAATGAGGGGATCACGACACATCCTATTGGATAGCGGTGAATGATAACTTGGTCGAAGTCATTGCCTTCTGTGTGAGTGTTGTTGAACGTGGTGAGTTTGCTTTTGGCACACCTATTGAACGCCTTCATTCATTTGATTTGCATGCCTTGAGGTTCTAATATTTGGTCGTCAAGGCCATTGTGTCAAGAGGGGGATGTTGTCCCTTAGGTTGTAGGCATGGTCTTGTTGCATCGGGTGGGTAGTTGTTTCCCTTTTTTTCTCTACGCACATCTCTCCCTGTCGCTCTTGTGATAGTGAAGGGAGTGATAGTTGCCTTTTTCCTGGACTGCGTGTTTGCGTTCGACATGAGTTGTGTGGTTCAACTGTTGTCATCTTAACTTTCCTACCTAAAACAAAAAAAAAAATGAACTTTTTCTTCACTTGTAGTCCTAACGATAGTGTCGTTATAGATGGTATCAGAGCAGGTTCAACTCACGACTTGGGATCACTATGAATTTCATTGATATGGTATTTGATTATAATGTTGCTAATTAAGTTGACCTGTATTCATGCAAGTAATCATGGTTAGAAGATGTCATGGAGGGAGATGATAGGGTGCTATGGGAGGAGGCGCGACGCCTCCAACAACATCCACGCCTGAGGGGTCCAACCCCTAGGGAGACGAACAAGTTGTCAGGCAGAAGAATATAATGGTGGTTGATGTGGTTGGGATGATGAGGTATTTTCAGCGGATGTATGAGGCACTGATCATTCGTTTGGATAGAGATGAGGCCAGGGCGTCGACACCCCCTGAGGGTCCAAAGTGTGCTCTGGTCAATACTTGTAGGATTCACCACGAACTCGAGAAGGTCAAATTTCTCAAGTTCTTTGGTGCCTGAGATGGTGCAGACGCCAAGGCATGGTTGGAGAATATTGCGATGTGATTTTCACTTCGTGACTACACCTCCAACATGAGGGTCCGCATGGTGGTATTTCAACTGAAGGGGAGTGCTCTTCTATGGTGGAAGACTCTCTTGTCATAGCCGAACATGGCCATCAAAGACGTGTCATGGGAACTCTTCAAGGAATGGTTCAAAGAGATGTACCTATTGAAGGAATTCATTGGGCATCATATCAAGGAGTTCAACACCCTACGATAGGGAGGTCATAGGGTGCCTGAGTACAAGGCCTGTTTTATTGAGCTGCTTTGGTATGCTCCACATCTTAATACTGGGAAAATTAAGGTCAAAAGGTTCATGTTCGACCTTAATGGTAGCATATGTGAAAAGGTTAGGATTCTGATGCCTGAGACCTTGCATGATCTCATCCAAAAGGCCGTCATAGCAAAGGTGGAGCTTATCAGCATGGTTCAGAGAAGGACTCCAATGAGATGAGCAGGGCAGGTGTAATTTGGTGCACAACAGTATCAGACACAACCCAAACATATGCCAGGATATTGTGGCTTCTAGAGTGGATCCAATTTCACTACATCTTTGCGACAAACACCTTAGCAGCGGACTCCTTACAGAGGACCACCGCATTAGTAACAACATTGACCGCAGTAGCAACAGTTTAGGAATGTTCAACATAATAGACAAGGATTCTAGGCCAGTGTGTTGTCAGCTTCTACTTCAGGTACCCGGAGTACTGGACTGAAAAAGGGGTGTTGGACGTGTGGGGAGCCACACTACCAGTGCAACTGCCCAGTGGATAGGACTAGAGATTCTGGATCAGCTAGACCCACTACCTTGGGAGATTTGGGCAAGGCCCATCAGATTCATGCAATGGTGGATAACTGCCAGGAAGAGCACCAGTCGATTGTGCTCGAGATGTCTGGTACCATCGCAGACTAGACCCTTAGCATTTTGATAGATCCAGGTGCTACTGAGTGTTTCATTTCTGGTGTAGTGCTAAAAAAGATTAAGGTAAAAGTAGTTGAACAAGATGAGTTTAACTTTGTAGAGATGGCTTTGGGAGACAAACATAAGGTTGGAGGGAATGTTATGGACTGTATCCTTAACTTGGGAGACTTTGTCACCAAGGCCAACCTGTACATCATGATCTTAGGATCTTATGACGTTGTGATTGGTATCGAATGGTTGGAATTGCATGAGTCGATACTCAACTCTAAGACGAAATGGTTGAGCTTCGTTGATGATGAGGGATAGATGTGCATGACTGTAGGGAGAAACTAGGGAGTTTCCTAGAGGTTCGTCTATTCCTTGCATCTATGGAATAACATGCACAAGGGGTGTAATATTTATGAGATCCTTGCATTAAATGAGAAGGGAGTAGCAGAATATCTAGAACACCTTCCTGTGGTGAGAGAGTTTGAAAATGTATTCCTAGAGGAGTTACTTAGGATGTCGTTGGAGAGTGAATTGGTGTTTACTATAGACCTAAAAGTGGGGACTAAACTGATAGCTAGAACGCCCTATTGGATGTTGAACCCAGAGTTACAGGAGTTGAGAATGAAATTGAAAGAGTTGTTGGACATGGGACTGATACATTCAAGTGTGTCACCGTGGGGTGCACCTGCTATCTTCATAAGAAATAAGGATGGGTCATGGAGGCTCTGCATTAACTATTGTAAGTTGAACAAGACAATGGTCAAGAATCAATATCCATTGTCGAGGATGGATGATCTGTTCGATTAGATGAAGGGTGAGACGGTGTTCTTAAAGATCGATTTACGATCAGGGTATATCGAGTTATGGATCAAGGAGGATGACGTCCCTAAGACCACCTTTAATATGAGTTTTGGTCATTACGAGTTTAACTATTTACTGCTTTTACTAACAAACGCCCCAAGGGTATTTATGACTTTGATGAATGGGGTATTCTGCGAGTACTTGCACAAGTTCTTCCAAGATTCATTGACGATATTTTGATTTAATCTCAGTCGATGGAGGATCATGACGAACACTTGCGCTTGATACTATAGTGTCTTCGAGAACACAAATTGTATGGTAACTTGTTAAAATGCTCGTTTTATCAATCGAGGATTCACTATTTAGGGCATGTCATCTCCGGGGAAGGTATCTCGATGGATCCAACAAAGGTCAAGGTTATTATGGAATGGCTTGTGCCAACAAATTCCCCAGAAGTGTGTAGCATCATGGGTTTAGCAAAAGAAGAACAAAAAGTTTGTTTGGACCAAGAAATGCACAGAACCATTTGGGAGGCTCAAAGTGTTGTTGACAACAACACCAATATTAAAGGTCTCTGACATGGAGGCAGACTTCTTGGTGTGCACTAACACATCCAAGGAAGGCTTAGGCAGAGTCTTGATGCAAGAAATTCGAGTGATTTCTTACATCTCGAGGAGAATGAGAAGGCATGAGGAAAACTATGCGATAGACGATTTAGAGTGTTAGCCATTGTATATCCCTTGAAGGTTTGGAGACACTACCCTGTTAGATGAAAATTTGAACTAAAGACGGACCACTTTGGACTACAACACATCTTTACGTAAAGCGACCTGAACACACGACAATGATGTTGGTCGGAACTACTTAGCACGTATGATTTTGATATTTCTTAAATAAAAGGAATCGTGAACCGAGTGGCAGATGCATTTAGTCAAAGAGCATGCATATTTTCAATGCTTCCTCTTTATACGAATCTTCATGAAAATATGCTAACTTTACAGCGTGATGATGGAAGGTACAAAGAGGTCAAGGATTTTATCGGACAAAACACAATGATGGTACCAAGGTTTCAAGGATTTACATTTGACGACGATGGATTATTGAGGTTTAACAATCATATTTATGTACCACCAAACGATGAGTTGAGGATATTGATCCTAAACAAGGATCATTGAGGAGTATACATGGCTCACCCGGGAGTCATGAATATGAGGGCGGATCTTAAACCCTTATTCTTCTAGAAAGGAATGAAGGAAAACATAGTCAACTATGTGGCTAGATGTCTAGAATGTCAGTAGGTAAAGTCCAAACATAGACATCTAGCAGGATTACTACAACAACACACTATTTTAGAATCTAAATGGGAGATTATTTTGATGGATTTTATTGTGGGATTTCCACTTACGGTAAGGAGACACTCTGAGGAAGAGTGCTCATTTTATTCCTGTGCATATGATGTATCAGGCACATGACATAGCTAGATTTATCATCATTGAGATTGTGAGGTTGCATGGCATTCCTAAGAGGATTATATCCAATCAAGGATCGGTGTTTACTAGACCAATTTGGACTAGTTTCCAAGAGGCCTTGGGAATCCAACTTAACTTTAGTATTGCGTATCACCCAGAGACTGACAGGAAAATCGAACAAACTAGATATTTGAGGGAATGTTGCGCATGTACATGATGGACCAACAAAAGCATTAGGAAGAAAAATTTCCACTGGTAGAAATTTCTTATAACAATAGTTACCAAAGACCCATTAAGATGGTGCCTTTCGAGTTCCTTTATGGGTAATCGTGTAAGACTCCTTTGAGTTGTGATCGGCTTGAGGATATGGTCCTGGTAGGAACAGAAACAATCCAAGAAATGGAATATCAAATGAAAACAATAAGCCAAAGGATCAAAGAAGCATAGGATTCACAGAAGAGTTATGCTAATGTGCACCATGTCAATCGTATCTATGAAGTTGGCGATTGAGTCTTCTTGTGGGTAAAACCGTATAAGAGTTCGATCAAGTTTGGAAAGGGAGATAAAATCTCTCCTACGTTCATGGGACCTTTCAAAATTGTGGAGAGGAAGGGGTCCATGGCCTATCAACTAGCCTTGCTTGATTCTTTGAGGCATATGCATGATGTTTTTAATGTATCTATTTTGAGACATTATATTAGTGATCCTACACATGTTATTGACATGAGTTTCTTGCAGGTATCGAACGAGGGGCTGCTCACAGCTGAATCGATCCGCATCCTGGATCAACGCATTCGACAGTTACAACATCGAACAATAAATCAGGTCAAGGTCCAATGGCACAACTATAGTATTCACTCGGTGACTTGGGAGGACACACATGATATGCGCCAACAGTTTCCATTTTTTTTAATATATAGACTTATGTTACGGTGATACACATTCTTTCGACAATTATATATGGTGAAAATTTGGGACGAAGTTTAGACCAAGAGGGGGTGTATGTAACATGCCTCTCTTGCGCGCACTGAGAAAACTTATTCTTTGAGGACACTTGCTTGCAAGTCATCCAGATTATTATACTATTAGGTATTTGATTATGATTATGAGGCGTTAAGGATTGATGGCTTCTTATTTTGTTGTATTGGCATAGGTAGGTGTTATTGACTCATTTTTCCTAAGTGTGTAGGATTTTGGGCCTCAAAGATGCAGCGACATCGATGAAACCCCTTGGACTAAGGATCCATTCAAGGAGTGGACTATTGGGGGTTTGATTGTTGTATATATCAAATTTGTGCATATGATTAGATGATAGATTATGGATATTATTCTGACATGATTCGTTGATGATGCAGGCTAATGATAGCTTGCTGACCAAACTCACATGTGAACTAGAAGGGTCATGCACAAATAACATAGACGTTGAGGGAGAGGTGTGGATAACAACCTTGCCACAGTCTACTAGCACTCCCGTCAGGGCTCGAACTATAGGTTAACAATTACCTAGTTTGAGAATACCCATGATGTCGTGAGGGCTGACTGCAACAATCACTCAAGATGATTCCAAGGGGAGCACAATAAGGCAAGGGACTTATTCCTCAGAGGCC
The DNA here is from genome assembly GCA_900067695.1 of Picea abies. Taxonomy (NCBI): domain Eukaryota; kingdom Viridiplantae; phylum Streptophyta; class Pinopsida; order Pinales; family Pinaceae; genus Picea; species Picea abies. The sequence goes on along the minus strand of CBVK0100410301.1, from coordinate 2,645 downwards.
CTTAGTCTCCCACAAGATCACCTCACGGAGTATTCACTCCAGGGGTTTTTGATGTCTACCAAGTCAGTCAAGAGGTGAGTGGAACCCTTGGAGCACGTAGTGCGTTCCGAAGGTCATGTCATGCAAGAAAAATGTAAAAAGGTGAGTGGCACCCTTGGAGCACGTAGTGCAAGAAAAACGTAAAAAGGTGAGTGGCACCCTTGGAGCACGTAGTGCATCCTGAAGGGCACGTTGCGTAAGGAAAAAAAATGAGGTGAGTGGCACCCTTGGAGCACCTAGTGGGTCCTGCAGGGCAAGTCACGTTGTTAGTTAATAAATGAATAAACCTAGATGGCCTTAGAAGGAATAACATGATAAGAAAGTTTTACTGATAAAAAACAATTTCCCTAATAAATTTCGCCCCACATCGAGAATTAAAATGTAGGTCTAGGTGAAACTTGTGAGAAAAGAAAAATATTTATATAAAAATGAAAATAAAAATAAATAAATAATACTCATAATAATCATTAAACATGTGAAAAATAGGGGTAAGAAACTCGATTAAATTATTATAATCAAATTATGGAGGGATTTAAAATTTTAAAAGGGAATTAATTGTTGGCCACATATGCTAATTAAAATTTTCTTAATCAAAAAGAAAAAGGCAAAAAGGTAATTTTCTACACTTGCCAATTTGAGTATTAAATGAAGAAGGGAAGACATAAATTTAAAAGAATTAGGAAAATAGGAAAAAGTGGGAAACATAAAAAGAAAAGGGAAACACAAGGAAAAAGAATAAAGACTAAATTAGTAAGGTATCTATCATTTAATAACTTTCTAAATTAAAATCAACTAGTAAATTCGCAAGGGGGTAAGTCATTAAAATGTGTAGGGAAATATGGGCACACCTAGGAGGAATTCTAGGAATGATTTTAGGTGGGTTAGGGAAATAGAGGTAATTAATTAATTTATGAAATTAATTTATGGTGCAATGAAGGGAATGGGTGAGAAATGTATAGGGAGGATTTTCATGAATTAAATTATTAAAACATAAATTAAATGAGAATTTGGCAAAGTAAATGACTTAGAAACTCTATATAAAGGAGGGCGGAGGAGGATGATGGATCTCTTCTATTATGTGTAATGTTACACTGCAAAATTTTAGACTTGACTGACTTAGCTTGTGAGAGTTGGGATACCCAACTCGACGAGGAGTGCTAGCTCGGCCCTGCGAGGCAATTTGAGAGCTAGCTGATTCTGTGGTCTAGTGTGCGTGGCCCCTTTACTAGGGATAAGGGGGAAGAAGAGTACCTCTAGATTTGGCTGGGAGGTATTGGTGAAGTCTCATCGGTCAACAAGTGGGAGCAGCACGGGGCATGCAGGACAACGACTCACAGCGGGCAACTCGACTACAATACACTTCCTTTATTTCTGCATGGTATATTATTAATATACTTTATGTTTTTGTTTATGTACTTTTATTAGGTAATGAAAGTGTGGACTTAGCATTTCAACTGAGTACATAATTTTCCCTGTAATCGTTAAGATCGTTGTTTACTGGATTCCCTTGGCCTTCAATCCCTTCATGTTGAGACTTCTCTTTCCATCCTCGTCCCTATCTCTTTAGTCCACGTCTAAGCAGTCGGCCAAGAGTCGAATCAACAGTCATCACTTTGGTGCACAATGACTTATATATTCAAATGCCCTTTTGTTTTGTGCGTGGATGAGGAGTGAAGGATGTGTTTTCCCAACTATTTGCCCCTTTTTATCTCTACATTGATCTTCGCCTTGCCTTGGTCTCTACATGTTATATCACCTTTGTGTCTTCATCATTATCGACATATGAAGACTGTGTTGGGTATTCTCTGCATTTTTATATTTTGTTGGATGAATTTAACTCTGTGTTTTTGTTGCATAAATCAACACTCTGTTTTTACATATTGCTGGAAATTCAAATCTGTGTTGTGATCCCTCCCTCCAACTTAACTCTGTTCTATTTTATTGATGGCATTTATTCTTAGCATTACACCACACTAATCCACAAAATTGACTCTACATTTTTAATTTATATTCCTAGATATTTTATCTCTGTTTTTATGTACTCCCTGACGATCACATTCTGAGTTTTTATCACTTTTAATGGCAATTTTACCCTGTCATTTTTCTGGGCATTTTCACTGTTTAGTGTAGCGTTTTCTTTTCTTTTTGTGTAATGTTGATGTCATTATTTTAGAATGTGTTGTGTATATGACTAACAATCCAATGTACCAAAATGGGACAATGAATCTTTTTGTAAGACAAGTTACTCATGAATGTAGAGTGGTCCATACTCGGGAAAACCGTGTATGCAAGTTTACACAAACAATTATGTTAAAGAAGTTCTGGTGGAGTTTGGCTTCTCTTGGCTTGCAAGAGAGAAAATGATTGAATTCTTTGGGAAATGTATCAGGAAAATTGTTGTCAAGGTGGATATTGTTGGGTGATGCTTATCCAAAAATACAATCTACAACTTGCATATTTTTGTTTAAATGTAGAATCCCATGACGTGCTTCATGAGACTTGTAAACCATTTCTCCATTGATTAACTAAGTAAGGGAATATATCTTTCCCCTCACGTTGTCTTTGTTGTATGTTGTTTTATCATTCTCTATTTCTCTATTCATTAA
>CBVK0100410300.1:0-12523 GCA_900067695.1 Picea abies | reverse complement strand
CCACCACTAATGAAGAATGTTCAACTCAGATCTTGGAGAGAGTTAAAGGAGAATTAGAACCTGTAACACTAGAAGATACTATATTTCATTAGGAGGTAAGTGAAAAAATAGATATCAAAGAAATATGTTCCAGAGGTAAAGGTACTAGCCCCGAATCACGTATTCCCCCAGTACCATTAGAAAATCTAGCAATTTCCACAGTAAATCCTTCTAGAATTCTTGTTGTTCCTAGTTCTTTGAGTTCTATAAGTTTAGAAAGTAGTAGTAGTGGAAATGTGGTTAATCCTACTGTCATATCGCAACTAGGATATATTGGGTTTATTTTAGTAGGGCTACAATTTCATTAATGGAAACAAAAACTATAGGATTTCTTACTTGATACCCTACTTTTTGGGGAAAGGGGGATGAGGATGTTCAGAAACACTAGTTTCTATGTGAGGCCATATGGAGGTCTCTAGGGACTCTGGATGTAATTAAGTTAGTTGATTTTCATACCACTTTGAGGAGTCGAGATCTCAAATGGTAAATGAATACTATTGAGCTAGGGATCTAAGCTCAAGAATTCAATCTAGTTGAAGTAAGATAGATGTTTATTGCAGAGATCCTCTTACCACATTTAGAGAAACAATATCTTTTAAAGATGTGGGAGATAAAGAAAATAGATGGTGAGTCTTCATGGGAATACAATCAGATATTTAAATATGTGATAGGGAACCTAGAAAATCCTATTCATGAAGATCATCAAAGGGAGTGGTTCATTCAGGGGTTTCTACCTCTAATTCGCATACCTTTTACACAACAAAGGATAGCCACTTATGGAGAAACATTGGAGAAAGACATGAATATTGAATCTATGGAAAGTTTTCTAGGGAGGTTGTGATAGTATTACGCAACTATAGGGTCAAATATTTGCATTGACTAAATAAATCCAAGATTTGAACCTTCCAAAGGTGGGTCGACCACAAGTTTGGTGTATAGGATATTATACAAAAGGCCACTTGGTGATCTATTATGAGAGAATGAGATGGGTAGGGCCATCTAGTAATCTAATGAAATCTTCTCCAATAGGACTGTCGAGAGGAGTCACTCAAGTTGATGCTACAACACCATTCCATGGGCATGTTCAATGTCATGCCTTTCCAAATAATCAGAGAGTCTAGATTAATGAATATTGTGAGATCTGTAGAAATCATGTGCACTCTCCATGACATTGCCACATTTTTTAGAAATATACACCTCCTATGAATACAATATATTGTGAGTTATGGGGTTCGCCTACTCATACTAATAATCAATGTCTCTCTCTAGATGTACTTCCAAATATATTAGATTGATCTTAATTCAGGGTGAATGAGGGATCTCAAGGATTTGGAGGTCATCAAGGAGGAGATGGATGAACTAGAAGAATAAGACCGGTTTGATCTTACAATTGTGATGAGCAAGGGAATCTTATGAGAGATTGTCATCTTCGAAGAAGACCCTCATGTTCACACTATAGGAATAATACTCACACTACTGAAGATTTTTCTAATCTGATTGCTAAATGGGAATATCATGTTAGATAGAGAGGAGCCGATTTGATCAATTTTGAACCAAGGATGGTAACTGAAAGGAGTGGATCTTCCATCAATATTATCTCTAGGGGAAGAGAGAAGACTAGTGATGATGCATAGAGTACCCATCAAATCAAGATTCATAAGGCTATTTTAGATAATTCTAAGTGTGATATTGCATGACAAAAATAATTCTTCAGAAATGAAGTAGATATTTTCATATAGATGCCTGGTCCATGAACACCTAAATTTGTGGAAACAAGTTTCAAGTTAAATCCTCATTAGCCAAGGATCACCAAAGATTCATCTACTCGGGTGGAGTCTTCAAGTAAGTCTTAGAAAGATGTTGATATTTGGTTTCAGTTTTTTTATGGTATATTAGATGAAGAGAAACTTACTAAGAAGTTTTGAAATAAAATCAAAGTGTCTTTGGGAGTTGAAGGAAATGTAGAAGAGTTTATTTTTTCTAACCTCCCAGAAAGGAAAGCAAGTAGGGTGTGACAAAGAAAGATGAGGATTGAAAGAGAGTTCATGTGAATGCCCATATAGATGACTATGATATCAAGGATGTTATACTAGACTTGGGAACTGATGTCAACATCCTACCAAAGAATACTTGGGAGGAAATAGGAAAACCAAATTTGGTGTATTCTCCTATTCAATTGAGAATGGAAAATCGGTACTGCATTTTTCCAGTAGGAAGGATACATAATGTTGAAGTAGACTTGGTCGGTGTCAAAATAGTAGTTGACTTTGAGGTTATTAAAATAATGGGGGAGAAGGATCCATATCCATCTTTATTAGGAATTTAGTGGGCTTATGAAAACTATGTTTTCATTGATCTTAAAAAGGAAACTATGAATTTTGCATATGATGGTATGAAGGTCACTCAAACTTTAGATCCATACCAAGTCCCACTGTATATTGAACCTGCAGATGATAATATGGAATTAGATGTCCTTGATTAGTTGTGTAATATGATTCTAGGAAAATGAGTTGATTATATTAACCCCATTGCAGATGGATCAGTTAGTTGGAGGAGTGTTCAGTCTGAGGAGGAGGATTCTAAAGAAGAATTTAATAATTGGTAGCAAGGGAGGTATGAGAACATTTAAATATTTTCCACAACTATCATATTAGTAAGGTGTATTGGGAATACATTAGGTGATTATATAAAGTATAATGGAACCTCATATCTACATAGGTTTTTCATTGATATGGAGGATAAGGTTGCAGTAGAGTAGAGAATTTCATCACTTGACATAGTTTTGAGATATTCCCTAGCTAGATGGTGTGCTACCCATAAAGGAACTCTTTATTCTTGGGATGAGTTTAAGCATGACATACAATAATGCTTCCTTCCTCCATCACAAGTCATCCAATCAATTAAATATCAGAAGATGAATAGTCATATAATAAATTTGGAGACATATTATGGTTTTTATAATCCAATTCAGCATATTGAGTATTTTCTTAAAGTAAGGGAAGCTGCACAAATACCCTCTCATCTTTCGGTACACCATTTCTTCCATTATCTAGCAATAGTTTCAAAATCCGGGTATGTGCATTAGGAGACCAGAAGAAAAAATGCATGCTTGAAGGTCCTACAAGATCAGGTTTGTCATGATTTCTCCTTTTCTGGTAAGTCTATTGAAATTACACTAATACTGCAACAAATCAAGAAAATGTTGTTTACTAATGAATTCAATCCCAAGTATTACTTTACATTATGTCTTGAGCATGAATATCTACTTCATTATAGTTTCTATCCATCCCCTACAAGGATACCTATGACTTGCAACAATATTGACAAAGATCTTGAAGATATTGAATACTTGGAAGGACTTAGACATGTGGCCTTTAAAGAGTTTACAAGAACAAGATAAGTTAAAGACACTCTATAAAGTAATACTAGTGTTTCATATACTTAGAATTTGAATTTGCAGAAGATGAATATTGGGAGTGAGGAGCACCTTGGGTAGGCTTCTTTAGGACACTACTAGGATGAATAGACTATGACAGAGACCCAAGACTTGTTGTGGGAGTATGGGGATTTTTTCCCTAAGAGCTTCTTAGAAATTAAAGGAATTAAATAAGAATTGGGAGAGATGAAAATAGAGTTGAATCATAATGTTAATCTAGTCAAATACACACCGTGTCACCTGAACCCTAGATTCAAAGAAAAGGTTAAGAAGGAAATTGATGGAATGCTTGCAACTGCATTAATTTACCCTGTGGATGAAGCTGAGTGGATCAATTCAATTTTCATATAGAATAATAAATGTATTGATGACATAATATTTTATGTGGACTACAAAATTTTGAACTCATCATGTGTTTCATTCAGTGATCAAGTACTTGATCGAGTGGCTGGGTGATCAGGGGATCAAAATTTGCTCAATTTTCAAAGTGCTCGGATTGGTTGCAAATTGATCCGGTTGCCTTAAACACATAACATTTTACTTGCAAATTAATTTAATCAAGTTTATCAACTCTTCGTCATATTTTTAGATCACTGGGAATGAAGCATATTCCTTCATTGATGAATTTTTCAGATATCATCAGGTCAGGATAGCGGAAGAAGATAAAAGGAAGACTACCTTTAATACTAAGTGGGGCTCATTTCTTTATAATGTTATTCCCTTTGGCATTAAGAATGCCCCTATTTTCTTCTCCGTGATTTTTATTGCTACCTTCCATGACTTTACTCACAAGTTTCTTGAATTTTACATGGATGATTGAACTATGTAAAACTAACTAAAGGAGAACATAGGCCTACTTCGGTTAATGTTTGACCAATACAAACAGTTAAAAATTTCATTAAATTTGAAGAAATATATTTTTTATGTTCCTAATGGAATTTTGTTGGGACATATTGTGTGCAGAGGAGTTATGATAGATCCTTCAAAAGTTGTTGTTATTCTTAATATGCCTCCTCCTATGACTACCAAGTAGTTGTGGTCCACTTTGGGTCATATTAGATACTATTGAAAGTTCATCAGGAGTTACACAAGTATAAATACGCCACTAGATAAGTTACTAAATAAATATGAAGTTTTTCACTGGACACCTGAATGCGATAGATATTTTAACATTTTAAAAGAAAATTTAAGTAGTGCCCCTATTTTGACATATCCTAACTAGTAGGTCAAATTCCATGTACACATTTATGCTTATGTCACTGATTTACGTGTTTTTATTGCACAACTAGGTGAAGGAAATACAGATCATCCTATTTATTTAACTATTAGAAAACTATCATAGGTTGAGCACAACTACACCACCACAGAAAGGGAGGGATTAGCAATCGTCTACACTCGAAAAATGTTCGTACACTATTTATTGGGAGATCATTTCAATTTTTTCATTGATCATTTAGATTTGAAATATTTGGTTAATAAGATTGTGTTAGAAGGAAGGATTTGCAGGTGGATCTTGTTGTTTCAAGGATTCTCCTTTGATGTTGTTGTCAATCCTAGAAAGATGAATGTTGGCCCTGGCCACCTATTTTAGCTAGAGTCAAGAGAAATTGTTGGAGCTATAGAAAACCAACTCCCATATGCATATTTATTTAATATTGAAGTTTTCCCAGACTTTCTCTCTGATATTTCCTTATTATTGAGCATTTGTGTCTTCTCGGATGGTTATTCCACAATAGAAAAGAGACATTTGGTGGTTCATGCAATAGACTATCAATTGATTACAGGTCAACTATATAAGTTGGGATTGGATAACATTCTTAGAATTTGTGTACTTGACCATTAAAGACCTGAAATATTGTGGGAGTGTCATAGTGGAGTTGCGGGAGGTCATGTAGGATGGAAGATGACTACATATAAAGTACTTCAAGTAGGGTGATGGTGGCCTACTATATTTAAAGATACTGAAGATTGTTCCAGAGCATGTGATGTTTGTCATAGGTTTGGTAAGATATCATGCTAGGATGAGTTTCCATTACATACTATTAAGGAAGTACATGCCTTTGAAAGTGGGTTGAATTTATAGAACCTATTAATTTTCCAACAAAACATTCAAAGGAAAGCTAAATCATTAATACAATATATTATTTGACTCTTTGGGCCGTGGAATAAGTTGTTAAGGATTGCACTATAGACACATCAGCAAGGTTCATTTTTTAGAACATTATTACTTAGTTTGGGTGTTCCAGAAACTTAACCAGTGATAAAGGTTCCCATTTTATTAGTGAAGCAATTTCCACCCTCACTTGAGACTTTTTTATCCAGCATGAATAAGGGAGTCTCTATCACCCACAAGAAAAAGACATGGTGGAATAATTCAATAAGATTCTAGAGAAGGGGTTGACTAAAGTCCGTTGCATCAATCAAGATGACTAGGATGAGTGAGTTCATATTGTTCTTTGGGCATATAGAACCACTACCAAGAAGTTACATAATTATACCCCTTTTCAATTGGTGTATGGGAGAGAAGTCATATTACCATCTAAATTCATCACTCCAATCCATTACATTGCACAAGTTACTCAGAGAACGAATGATGAATCTATTGTGGAATAGGTTGCAGAATTGATGGAAGTTGAGGAAACCATATGTTTAGAATATTTTCATTAGACCATGGAGAAGGATAGAAACAAATCTTGGAATGACATGCACATTAAGGACAAGACTTTTCTCAAGGAGACCACACATTTCTCTATGAAAGTAAGTATTATAAGCATCGAGGGAAGATACATCTGCACTCACATGGACCCCTTATAGTTGTGGAAATTCGGGAGTCAAGAGTTGTTTGAATAGCACAACAAGATGGTATTCTTCGTTCGAGGTGGGTGAATGGTGCATGCTTGAAGTCGTATATATATCCTCATTGAAGAAATATTTTCTGTGTTTTTGTCACCCTATCACAGTGAGTGAATACAATAGGTAGGTTTCCTTTTTGTTTTGTTGTATTCCCTTTTTTCCAATAAAGAAGTGACATGTCCAACTATCACTCACCCCTAGAGTCTAGTTGTCATTGTTAGTTTTTCCATTCAGGGTCATATAATTGTGCTTGGGGAGTCTATGTCAAATATTTTATGCATTTAGTAACTTATCATGTTTGTATTCACTGTCATTTTTCTTTCACATTGTTCGTTAAATATCGTTAGTACCTTTTTATTGTTATCCTATCCATGTCAATAAAATTCATTTTTGTTTGAAATTTCGATGTTAATTTTCTAGTTAGCCACCAATTTGTTAGTTATTTACCCACATGTTGTTCCATGTCAAATTTGTGTTGATACTTGTGCCCTTTATTTCCCAAATCATGAATTAGATTTCACCATGCCAGTCAGTCAAGTCTACTATTAATGATGAGTTAGCTATGCATTTTCCCTTTAATGCATGTTTCAACGCTTGTCCCATGTTACCTTCTCGGGACTGTCTATAAATAAATGGTTTCCTTTGTCCAAGTCATTGAGTTGTTTTTGTTTCATATAATTCTCAGCTCTAGAGCCTAGCGAGAACTCTGTGAGTACACACCTACATTCTCATTCTCATCTCTAGAGCCTAGCGAGAACTCAGCTCTTTAGTCATGGTTCATACCACTATTGCTCGAGGTGCAATTCTGAATATTTTTGTTCCAATAGATATCCTTGATCTGCGAGTTAATATTTTGGGTGATCTATAGGGTAAATTTGAGCATGATGGAATGATTGACATCAATTTTTCATATGGGGACTTATTTCCCCAGATGAAGGTTTATGCATGCGATGGGTGGATACTTCATATATAAGTATCTCTTAGTTTCATTCACCATGTGGAAATGGAGGCCACTACAAGGGTGGGAGATAGCAATGACTATAGATAGTCAAATAAATATGATATTTGAGACTTGGAAAGAAATAACAAATGCCACAAACGTATCATTCAATGATACTGATTTTCTAGAATGGTATAATGACTTAATCAATACCACCCAACACATGGGAATTATGTAGGAATTACTTAATAAGAACACTATCAAAATTTGTTTCGGAATGAACAAGGATCATACCTTTGTGAGGCCACAAGTTACGAATCCTGAGAAGTTTCACACTCCCCCACTAATCTATTATCTTGATGAAGAAGCTTTGAACAAGGAGGTTTTTTGATGGACTAGTGGAAATACAATGTAGAAGTCCTCATGAATATCTGATCAAATTCCCTCGATTTTGTAGTGGGAGGCCCCAATGACTATAGATGTTCCTAGTTCTAGTGGAGTTGCGAAGAGACAATGCACACCTTTGGATTTAGAAGAGGAAAAGGAAGAGGAATATTTTCCAAGGTCAGTTCTAGGGATACCACAATTTCCATCAATCCCATATATTGTTTTCTTCACAAGTAAGGAGTTCAAAGAATCCTTTGAAGCTGCCTTTTCAATTCCCACTAAGAAATCTCACACCAATTCCATGTCCTCGTCTACTACACCCCCTATCGTTATTGATGTCATCTCAATTACTTCACTTCCACCACATACACGAGGTTTTACCTATGTTAAATCCAATTTCCTTATTATTACTATCATCGATGACCTCATAGTCATTGTTTATGAAACTCGTCGCACCCTCATTGATGAAGAATCCATTCCACCTCAAACTACCCCTCCTGGGACTATTTCACCAATCATATCACCACTCTTTTTTGTCTTACTAATGGAACATCTGACCCTGAGTCTGTTGATCTATCAAATGTGGCCAATGGAAGTACTATCCATATTCCATTTCCTTAACCACATGTTTCACAAATAAATGTTCCCCTTCCCATGCTTAATGTCCCCCAAAACCTTCCTCAAGACACTATCCTCAATTCAAAGATAGATAAATATATAGAGGATAAGGGTCAATCAGTTCCATATCCTTCACATGATCCTATGGACATCCAAGAAGAAGCCACTTCAACCTATATTACCATTTTTGTTTTGGGAATAGGTTGCACCCTTCCTCTAGGATCCTCAACAATGTTGCGTGATTCTACAATTATTTCTAGAGAACACAAAGGTTGTACCCTCAATTCATAATAATATTCAAGAGAGTCTTCCTTGTAGTTTCCAAGGTAACTCTCCAAGTCTATATGGAACTGACACCCCAAATTTTCTAAGAGTTCAATTTCAAGTGGCCAACCACTTACATCAAGACTACCTATGGATCAATACATCACTAGTGATGATTTTGCGGCCTGGTCCAGACCAACATTGTTGAATTCCATAATATATTATGCTTCCCATATATAGAAACAAATTATTTATGTAGGGGAGGATATTGAATAATTAATGCAATAGAGCCAACACTTGAGGCATGAGTTAGAGATAGTGTCAAAGGACCATGATTGAACATACACCTTTCTTGCATAGGATCAATCATTACTTGATGTTGTTTTTGGGAAGTTAGTTTAAGTTTTTCCTAAGTGTTGGTAGGCTTCCTCTCAGCTGCCAAAATATATTACTTCAGTTGCACCTAAGAAACATGTTGAATTTATTGTAGATGCATGGTCCCAATTGGATGAGAAAATAGACAGTCTACAACAATAAATGGAATCAATTCTACTAAAAGAGTGGGATGAAAAAAAGGATATGTTAGAGAAAATTATGCAAGTGGTTGTGAAAGGGTATATCATTCGGTCCTCCCTTCATGACCAGACTTTTGAATGCAGTAAGATTTTTACCATGTTTTATTATTAGGTTGGTGTTTTGAAAAGAAGGAGTAAGGTGACTGAAGAATTGAGAGTCTAGATTCAACAGATGAACATGGAGGATAGATGAAATGTTTGAAGTTGCCCAAACATCCAAGAAACAACTGTGGGAATTCAAACCTATAGTTCAAGAAATGTATGTGCAGATGCACAAATTGGACTTTGTTCTAGAAACAAAGTGGCAGAATATTCTCTCCAATAAGACTTCAAAACTAGATGTTTCTTCAGCTCAAGAGTTTGTTGTGAGATATTCTATTTTGGTATGAAAGTTGTAGGACCACATGGATAATTATGAACACTTCCACCAACAAGCCCTTAATAGTGTACAATATTTTGGCCCTTCGTCTTGATAAAGCCTCTATTTTGATAAAATATTGCACACCAAATGGAAATATATAAGCAACAGAAACAGTCAAATGCATCATGAGCCAATTTGAAATATAGAATATAGTAGAAGACACAATACCGCATGAGGAAAACAAAGGAGTACACGAAGAGGAGAAGAGTGGATTTTATTTAGTCAAGTGACTTTTTATAAGACATGAAAGTATAAATAAAAGGGAAATGTAACCGGAAAAGGGTTAATGAAAAAGGTTGATATTGTTGTTGCAATTATCTATTGTTGTATCCTTGGGTCGATATCTGGTTAATATAATCATGACTAGATATTGTAATGATTTATGTTGGTACTACTATTGCATATACCATAGGTTTTGAGTTTCTAATGAGTTATGAGGAGTTAGATGTTGTTGCATGAGATAATGTATCAAATATATGCATACTTTGGAAATTGTTCTATTAGATATGAGTGTATGATGTCTTTTTACTGCTATAAGTTAATGAAATGGTGTGATTTGGGGCCCTAAAAACTTCTTTATGGTCATTTATCTCTGTTATGAATGGATCTTTGTTTTCGCTGCATATTTTCTTATTCTTATACAATTAATTTTTATTACTATCGTATCTTAACTTTAATGGTAAATATATGGGTATGAGTAGGTTATAATTAGATATGATGTTGTTCTCTTCAAAGCTTCCTTAATCATATAAGTCTCATCTATGCTTCATGTAAGACCTCCTTCCTCTATGAAATTGAATATGCCATTATTCCTAGAATATAGTGATACCTTTTGTTAGTAACTACGGATAACCATTCTCTTGATTTTGTGCTAACATTTAGTATCACAGAATCTGTGATTACCTCTTGGCACCACTTTACGAGTTTATCTTCGACTCCCCGCTCCATGTATGACTAAAAAAACTTTAGCAATAGTCTAGAAAATTGGAGATTAGTATCCCATGGAGCATGAGGAATACATAAGGGTATATGGAGATATCAAGGATCCTCATATAGTCCCCAGGTTTATACCTGATAAGTTATTGTTGTAGGAGTTTTCATATCAAATTGTGATCCATTAAGTTGGGGCTTCACTATATAGAGATAAGAAATCCATCTCGGCCCTCTAACGTTATGGGTCAGATCATACCCCTTCAGAGGAATTAAACAATATCAAGATAAAGTAGACACGCTGCTATAATTTTTCTTTGGGGAAGAAATGTTTCAAACACATGACCCAAAGAAAGTGGTCAAACAATACTACAACAAGTACAAACATAACTGAGAATATACTTCAGCTACCTGAGAAGAAGAAGAGATTCATTGTGGTGTCTGAACATATTAAGAAGTTATTTCCAGATGAAAAAGGAAAACCTTTGGACATAATATTGGATGAGGGAAAATCCTAGAAGAGATATTAAGAAGAGGAAGTAGAGAAATACACAACCACAACAATAGCCACACATTCTAAATCAAAAGAAAGAGAGGAGGCAATGGTAGACAAGAAAACAAAAAAGAAAGAGAAATTCTAAAAGAAGAAAGAGGACATTGTTGAGAAGAAATGAAAAATGGAGGAATCCAAGGAAAAAGTAGAGGATGAAGTACTGGAAACAAAAGTAGCAATATTTGAAGAAGAAATGAGAGAAAAAATTGAGAAGGCAACCACATAAGTATCAGTAGCAGAGAAAATGGCAGAGGATGAAGTTGATTCCAAATTACATAAAGGAGAACAAAGAAGGACAAGGAAGCAATACACAATGGTGCTTCTACTATGGAAACCGACATCCAAAATAAATCAAAAAGAGTTCCTCTCACCAGTGGTCACCTTCAATTCAGTGAGATGGGGTTGAGGCTTCACACTCCTTACAACCCTAGAAAGGTGGAGAAATTAAAAAAATTCATGTTTGACAAATCCATCGAAAAAATTGTACAACAACAAAGCATGAAGGTCCTAGTTACTAGAGGAAATCCATTGTCAATCATCATAGAGACTATGGTAAGAGAGGAAGCTAGCAAAGAACCACTTTCTCTAACATCTATTTTCACTTCCTTCACCGTATCCACATAACACAACTGCAATAATTTGTTCCATCAAAATCAAAAGATGAAAGGAATAGATAGTTGGAGGAACAACTCTGGAACACAAAGAAAGATGAAGGTGGCCTCAAGGAATTCAAGACATTTTTCAAAAACATCGAGGTAGAGATCGAGAAGACTACTATAGATATTTATTCCCATGTTCATGTCTTCCAACTGCTAGAAGCAGACATAATGAACCAACATAGCGTCGCTCAGACCAAGAATGTTTAGTTCGTTGAGATATGGGAAGGATTAAATGACATGCAATGATGGATTGCGAAGATCCTAGAGGCTCTAGCCGATATGCCTCACTCTTCATAAGGAGAAAGGAGGATTGATTATGCTTCCCTCGACCGCTACCAATAGGTTGGTGAAAAGGAATAAATGAAAACAAATAAGTCACTAGCTCTCCGTGCAAAAATCAACAAGGATTCAAAAGTTTTGATGCACAAGGGGCATCTACCTCCCATTGAAAAGTCGGGAAAACCAAGAAAAAGGAGGATTTTTTAAAGAAATCTAGAAAAACATTAATAAGCGAAATGAATATGTTTAGAAATATAGTAAGGTGATAGGTGTTAGCACTCTATAAATTCCCAGAGGTTGTCAGGGGTAGAAGAAATTTCACAGAGGTAACTTACAAAACCACTTTGAAACTGGGATCTATCCCTACCAGTTTTAGAGAGGGATCTCTTTGTAGGATTTATATATGTTTGGATTTTAAATATTAGGCTAGCTAAAATAATATGACTGTGTTGTTTTGTTTTATAAAGATTGGCTGAAGTATTGCATTTAAACATCCATTGGGATATGGGGTATGTGTTAAGGATTGAGATCAGATACATATTTTATTAGGTTTTTTTCATAGGGAAAGA
>CBVK0100410299.1:0-12523 GCA_900067695.1 Picea abies | reverse complement strand
TGGATGTATAGGGTTTTGGCATTCATGTTTATTGTAAAAAGGCCTTCAGATCCTCATTGTACTCATCTTCTTGTGAATGAGTGTAGTCATCACATATCTTCTCAGAGATACGCTGCCACCATTCTAGCAAGCTTGTTTTAGTCTGCATTTTTACAGTTTCAACATATTTCTTATTTAATAGAAGTCAAGTTTTACTCTATCTCTATTATTATTCATTGTGTCTCTGTGTTAATATTATAAATCTGTGTTTTCATTTCGTTCCGCTCATAAATCCGGATCACATCCCCAATGAACCTATGCATGTTTAAACCTTCATCCCTGTCACAAGACCCTATGGTCTCTGTGATCCTCTGTGCATCTCAGGTGAGACCTTCCTCGACTTGGCCAAGGATTGATATGTTGATGCTCTCGGGTTTTTGTTGGTCAACTCTAAACAAACCATGGGTCTAAACTCCCCAACATTAATAAGGACACGCCCAAGCATGAAATCAAATACCAACATAGATATTGAAGAGATTGAAAGAATTTTTATTTTAATAAATTAAAAAAATAAAAGTACTTATCTTTTAAGTATTTGGCTTATTATCATATATTAAAATACATTTTTGACAAATCTTATTAAAAAACTAATAAAAACTAATAATACTTTGTATTTAGATAATTTAACTTATTAATATAATTAATTTAATATGCTTTTCAAATGTTTTCATTTCATTTCACTCCTAAAAGTTTTTAGAGTATTGATTTCATTAACACATTATAAAAAAAAATTAATATTAATAGAAGAGAAATGTTCTAAAACAACTATATTCACATCAATTTAAATTCTTTGCATTGTAAATACCATTACATTTTGAATCAAAATAACTAGGGTCTAATCTTATAAAATAAATACTGAAAATTTTGACTTGATAATATTTTAAATTTTAACCTCTCACAATTATTTTGCAAGGATAAGCTTACCAATACATTATTCACTTTGAAAAACACACAAACTATTCACTTTTATGTTAAAATGTTATATATATATATAATCACTTTTATGTTAAAAATGTAATTCAAAGTTTATTTATATAAAAAGCTATTTTCTCTCGCACATATATAAAATTATTAATAATTTAATAATTATTTCATATTAACTTTATATGCTTATTTTACATTAAAATTTGTGTTTATACATTTTTCTTAATTCTTGATTGGTTAACAACATGGCTTGACAACAATACACTTAATATGTTATTATGGAGAATAGAATGTCATTGTTCAATAAAAGAGTTCGAAGCCTTTACAACAATAGACTCATAATGAATTCAACATGTCATGAATAGAACATCATTGGTTAATATGAGGACTCACAACCTTCACAACAATATACTCATAATGAACTAATAAAAATTAGGTGGGAAAGATAACACTTCATCCCACAATCACACTAAGTAGACCCAATCAACATTTTATCTTCATACATATCCCCTCACTCATTATCTTATCACAATGTTTATTGCCTTCAATACATTCGCTTTCATATTTTATTATTTTTAAAATATATAAATTTTCATTACAACATTTAAGATTGAAATATAAGAATTATTTTTTTAAGGAGAACATTTTTTACCATATAAAATCTTTAAAAAAAATAACTTAAAGTAATTTAAAGTTGTATAAGGGCTTGTTATTATAATTTTGAAGTCTTTCCCAGGTGTAGATAGATTGACAAGCGCAGTGTAAATGGAAGGAAATGTAAAAAGGAGGTTTCAAGTTCGATTCTCACCTCGATTTATTGGTGTCACGTGAGTGTAAACCGATTGGCATTTACCGATGTCACACGAGTATGAGAACCACCAGAGGCCAATTCCACAAATAATTGAAAGTTGTGAAAAGGCACAATGTTGGTAAATTCTACGGAGGTATACATACCCTACCCCCCTCTAGATTTGAACAGGTGACCTTTTAGAAGGAAACACATGTTCTTAACCTTTAGGCTCACTCAAACCATATATAATAATGATATTTTAAAATGAGAAAATAAAATTTATAATAAAAAATATTAAAATAATTAAGATTTGTTTTCAATAATATCATCATTATTTTATAAGATTTTAGAATCTATATTATTACAAAGTATTTATCAAAATTGAAATAAAAAAGTTGTATACACATTCTCTTTTGAAATTTGAGTGGTTTTATAAGAGGATTAATAAAATTTGGATGCCATTAGATCTATACATGATTACATTATTATTCAAGAAAAGAACTTTTTGCAAGCATTTGGCTTATTTATTATCCAAATTATTCAATAGTTAATTTCACTAGATAAAATGTATAAATTTAATATGTTTATTTAAAATTTTATTTAGCAAAATTAGATATAAAAGTATAATAAATTGTTTTCAATTTATAAACCTTAAATAATGTACAAGTATCATGATAAATTCATCTCTATAAATCTAAAATAATGTGTAAGTATTTTAGTAGCCACATTTCTCTTCGAGATAAGTTGAATAAAAATTGGAACCTTTTAAATAGAAAAGAAAAATGCATTGTCTTTCATACTATCCTATAGGATGTCTATTTCAATGGGGATGGGGATTCCATGATAATAGTTGTTTAGAGTTGTGATTTTTTTTTCCGAAGATTTAGAGTTGTGATTTAGTTGAGACTTTTCCCCATTTATAGTCACGAGCCCTGAAAATTTTTGTATATACAAAGAGAGTGAGCCATTGATGACATATCGTAACCAAATGAACAACAATAATATTACCCTAAACGAACGCTGCAATTATGAAGGTTCGCCAACCTTATCACTAAATTCTCCAACATATCCATGAGGGGAACCTCCTAAGGCAAGGGAATCCTACCCTCTCCTCTCAACCACAGGTGTGGTTGATCCTAGAATATTAGTGTTGACTAAGAAACGTGGAAGAAAAGTTAGTAGGTTAGTTCTAGAACCCAATCGTGGAAGTTTTGGGGGACACGTCATCACTTCAGTTTCAAATCTGGATAATCTAGTTGAATGTCAATGTGAGAAAAAAGGATCTCCCTTTTGGTGTATATATATCTAGCGTCTAAGTGTGCAAAAAGAGGAAACACACAATGGTGGTGTGCATGCTTAAGGGCATGGTAAAGTGGTTGAACGTAATCCTAAAATCGATTTTGACCACACTCACGCACTAGAATGAATTTATTGCTTACATGAATGGAACCCCCAACCAAATCTGCAATCCCATCAAGATTGCCCTCAGAAAATTGATGCATATCTCCTTCACACCCTTCACTGTTGGGAGTAACCTATTGTCTTGGATGCCTACCTTAAAAGAGGTTTCATGATTTGCCCCTACAAACCCCTTTTCTTCATTTGATCAGTTCCTCTATTCTGAATACATGTGCAAGAGTACTCACAGGTGAATGGTACAGATATTCATTTAAATTTTAAAATTTTAATTTGTGAATTTTAATTAAATTCAATCATCTAAGACAAAAGCTAACTTATTGTCCATCAATGACCAAAATTGAACCATTCTCAACCCTTCCAAGGGGTTCAAACTCATCCTAGAAGGGTAATTCAAAAACCACCCTTCAAAAAAAATTAAAATTTTGAAATCACTTCTCATTTATGAAGTACACCAAATATTAGAAAATGTCAAAAGAAGGGTCATATTTTCAATAACCCAACAATGTTCTCACTTCCAATGCTTGGTTGGTCAATGAACATTGATTTCCTTTGGCATCTAAAAACTAAAATCATCTCTATTCAACTTGCTCTTATCTATTCCATGATATAGTGTACCCTTCCACAACATTAAATTCATCACATAGCTCACACCTAGATAAATATCCTACCATTGTATTGGTTTATGTACCATTTTATGTGTCACTTAATGAAAGCTTCCTAAAGAAGCTTATACACATTATCTTTGTGAATCCCCACTTGAATTCATGTGTTATGAGCATTGTCTATTCTTGTGAATATGGGAAATGACATTGCATTTAGTTTACATACTTGATGTTTTTTAATCCCACACTCACCATGATGCCATTGGCTTTGCCTCTGCTCTTGGCTCTATAAAAAACCAAATCAATTCATCATAGGTTACGAATGTAAGTTGTAATAACATTGGGAGCTTATTAGTAGGATTAATTACAATTGATTTGTTCAATGTCAATTTTGAAGAGAAAACACTAGACATTGAGTGAACCCGAGAAAATTAAGTCATCTTTCTTTTTCATGTTCACATATTCCATGTCTTTAATAGTATCTGACATGTTGTTTTGTAGTTATTTCATTGCATTCATAATGCTATGTGTTGCCTCTTAAAATTCATGACATGGTCATAACTTTTGTATCTAATATGATTATTTTTTCAGCAGGACTCTCAACAACTTAGTATGTAATTTGTGGCATCCACACTAATACAATAGATAATGGAAACAAAACACATAACTAAGAATTGAATGTAAATCTCTCAACAATCCGCCAATCTTGTACAAGTTTGATCAAGTTTATCATAAAGATAACTCATAGTTTTTCTTTGTTTCACATAAAACTATTTAATGATTATGTTTGGGATTAAAAACTCTATTAATCTTGGTAAAATTTTCTAACTTGTATGTTCCAAATTAAGTTTAGATATGAACTTGTAGAAAATGAACCTTGTCAACATTACAAAACCTAAAATTGGGATCACAACAATGAGAACTCTGAATTTGTTCATTTAATTTGTAGCATCATCAAATCCTCACTCATTTGTTCTCTAGAATGATCATTCTACTTTTTTTTATTCTATGCATCTTTATCTGTCACTCTTTCACTTTCTTGTTGTTGTTTCTAGCAACATTGACATCAGTGTGATGATACTTTGCAAATATTTTGTGAATGCTCCATAACTCTCTTTCACCCTACCTCATCCCAAGATCAAGATCAAGGAGACATATCCTTTATAGAATTAAAGCTTGGAACAACATTTTTTAAACTCGTGGGATTCTAAAGAAAGCTAGGGAGAAAGGAACATATTTTTTAATCTCATCAAACTTATGCATTAGGGATTGTGCTCTAACATCCCAGTTTTTCATGCATTTTCGCATGGTTTAAGAGATAAAGTGAACAATCAATATCCTCAATAAAAATAACATAATAACACAACTAGTATTCTTGATGAGTAATTTCCTTTAGTTTCATGTTTCTATGGATCTTGGAAAGCTCCAAATCATAAACATAATAAGATATGGATGCAATCATGCTAGATTGCCATGTTCCTAAAGACTTGTAAATAAAGTAGGGTCTCTTCATTGCTTTTATAATATTTTGATAGAATTATCACCCTTCAACAATGATCCCAAGAACTAGTACAATTTCTTATTTTCTAGTGAAATCTAGAATGAACATGACTCTTATGGTTAACCATGATTGGGGTATGCTCAAAATATGAATATAAGATGCAATGTTTATGCATCACATGGATATATAAATTACATCCTCTGTTATATTGGCGTCCACTAAAATGTTTGATTTTGTGATTGTGTCTAAAGTTTCATATTGCATTTTTAACATTTTGAAATTTCTTCAAAGAAAACATGACTTAATGTTTATGAATTCTTCTTTTCCTAATGGCTAGGAAGATGTGTTTCCTCCTAAGTGGTCACAAGTTCAATTCAGAGGGAGGTAGAGTATGTATACCTCCGTAGACTTTAGCAGTCGCTGAGGGGAGGGGGTTCCTTGTCCCACAAACAAGGGGGTCTCATACACCAATTTGTTGTCTAGCTTGGCCATGACCTTAAAATTAGATTATTATTATTATTATTATATATAACTTAATAAAAAGTTATATTGAAATTACAAAGTATGCTTGTTATTATATTTATTGAAATCATTGTTAAATTTGAACATTTTAAGATATTTTTTAAATATTTTTTTGAAATGTGTACTTAGTTTACTTTTGTCAATTAAAATAAAACTATTTTTTCAACTTTTCATCAAAAAAGTGTTGAAAGAATATATACTCTTCAACTTGAAATTAAAAATAACCCTGCAAATGAACATTAAAATTGATCATTGTTTTCCATACCTTGGAACTTGAACTTGGACACAAGAACAAGTCAAGTCTTGAGTTTTGGGCATTTGCTTGAAATAAGTTGTTGGCTAAATGTAAGGTAGCTAGAGAGGTAGTGGGGGGGCCCAGAGGGCCCATATTCAGTATTTGTGGTGATTATATTTGTAGATCTATATTGGTTCTTAACACTAAATGGAGTGGAATTGCGGAAACCAGAATAGGTACGTCATTGCATGCATATAGTTGGCAGTCGAATGGCTATGTTCCATGCGAGCATGGATGTCCAACCCGCTGAGAGACTTTTAAAGACTCTACAGTCGGGGGATATTGCTCGCGGCAATCAAATAGGTGAACACATCTATTACGAGGGTCTGCACATGTGGGAACCTTGAAATAACCCTGAAATATTCCATCAAACATTTTTTTGCAAACAACCCATATTCCATCATGACACTCATGTTCTGAGCAAAAACCTGTTTGGGAAAAGTTGATATGAGATTGCAATCGTCGAATTAGATCCACATCTAACGATACATAAATTTTTGGCGGTCATTTATCAACAAGCTCGCTGATTTCATTCTTTGTCGTTTGATCTCTCATTGCACAATCCCATGGATGACATTTTGCCAGGGGTCACCCATTGAGCATCAGGGATCAAGGTTGAACGCCCCATTTATATTTTGAAAATATGTATATGCCAAGTCCAATGGTGATTCTTATCCAAATATCATCGGAAAAGTCAAAATTTGAATTGAATTTCATTGTTGTTGAACTTGAACCTTAATCATGTGACTTTGAAGTATACCGAGGTCTAATAACAAGGCCATCTCCTAACTGCATGTACTATTCAAAATAGAAGCCATCTTAGTACTAAGGTCCTTGTGAGGTCAGTGATGGTCACCTATATGTATTGTCTATAAATATCTTATCTCATTACCTTGTTCAACTCCTCCTTAAAAGACAAAAAGTAACCAAGAACATCAAGAGAGTATCTAAAAAGAGAAAAATGATCAATAAAAATTACCAACATATTAAAGGAGCCAAGATGCCTCAAAAAAAACCAAGAGGGAAGGCCCACAAAAGCGAGAGCAATCTCTTATGAGAAGCAAATTGTATATTAATTCCTTTGTTTGCTAGTGTCATCTACAATATGTTAATGGGGGGAGTTACTCATTTTTCTCTCAGGTGAAAGTATATAAAATATCCAAAATTAAGTCTCTTGGTTTGTGTTTTTTATTAAATTTGGGGACAATGAAATTTAAAAAAGGTTTTTTTTATTAAATTTGGGGACAATGAAATTTAAAAAAGGTTTGTCAGTGCATATTTGTATGTTAAAATATTTTAATATTCACCATTATTTTCAATGAAAACAAGACAAGTGAATTCCATTATAGATAAATATATTAAAAAATCAAATACAAATATTTGTTCACTTCAATTTCACCCAAAAAAATATATATATAATTAAATGTCAAATACAAAACCATATATCTATGTAACATACGAATACATACATTACATAATGGTTGTTTTTAAATTTTTAAAGTTTAGCCCCTCAAAAAAAGGAACATTAACGTTTATTTTTTTAACTTATTAAAAAATACTGCATGGCTGATTAAAGTCACCACTGATTGGGTTTCAACGAAATTCAAGTTTTTTGAAAATGTTCGCCATATGTGGTTGACTAAGATCCAAGGAAAAAACAGTAACCGTTGTATACTCTGTTCTTACCTATTTTCTAGAACTTGATTATCTTATCTTCATGTGTAATGCTTGTTTATTGCATTATATACTATATTTATGCACACGTCGATGATTATGCCTCTTTATTTGCAGCAACCAGTGATTACAAACAATCTCTTCAGTTCCAAAATCTGAATAAAGAGAAGAGAAATATTCAACTTCAGGTGCATCTCCCATCGCCAACTTCCTTCGTCATTGAAATTTCTCGTATATACCTGTCTATATACATATGTGGAATCCTTGAGATTTGATTTTCAGAATTATGATCAGACACTGTTTTGCATTACAATTTTAGGTGATCAGGGGTGGAAGAAGAAGTAGAGTTTCCATATTTGATCTTGTTGTTGGCGATGTTGTTCCCCTCAATATTGGTGATCAGGTATATTTAAATTGCCTGTGTACTAATGCTGCTTCATTATAGAAATTGAATAACTCTGCTCTGAAAGATACATCTTTTCTTTTCAGGTCCCTGCAGATGGCATCCTTACTGAAGGACATTCTCTGTCGATTGATGAATCTAGTATGACTGGGGAGAGCGAGTTTGTATGTAACTTTCTTGCTGGTCTCTTAGCTTCTTATCCTGTAGCAAATCAGTGAATTTTCCCAGAAGCTTGTGATGCTAAAATTTTGTAATATTTTCATCAGAGTATGACTTACCTCTTTGTTTTTCTTCTAGGTTTATAAAGATAAGAAAAATCCCTTTATGATGTCTGGCTGTAAGGTGGCAGATGGCCGTGGTACCATGCTGGTTAGTTGCTATGCTTGGTTATACGTCTGGAAATAGTTATGCTTCCTAATTGTGATTTAAAGGATTAGCTTTCTCTGTCATTGGTGTTTCCTGCTCTGTTTTATTTTGACTTCTAATCCCTGAATTCAGGTAACTGCTGTGGGATTAAATACTAACTGGGGTTTAGTGATGGCTGGCATATCAGAGGATAATGGGGAAGAAACTCCCCTACAGGTCTGTCTGCCCTGACTTGTTTAATTTGCAATCTATTCATCGCCAGGAGTGGTAGCCTCACATCTTTCGGTTTTATGAAGAGTTTCCTGTTTATAAATAGGTCCACCTCAATGTTGTTGCTACTTCTGGTGGTAAGCTTGGACTTACAGTGGCAGTTGTAGTCTTTGTTATCCTCACGGTTACGTAAGTGATTCCACCTTTGACTGTTTCTAAATTATTTGTGTTTTGCACGGCCATACATTCTTTGTATTGACTTGTACACTGTCTTGTTTTATCAGATTATTTACTGGACATACAAAAGACTCCAATGGGAAACCCATATTTCAAGCAGGCAAGACCAAGTTTGGACATGCGTTTATTGGAATTGTTCAAATATTTCAAATTGCGGTAGGCCATAATTGTCCTATTTTCACTATCTTGTCACTTTTATGCTTGGAATGGATGGTTTCTATAAAATCATTTATTTCTACATTTACAAAAATGTTAAGAAGAGTCATGTTCAAGAATTATATGAAAATATAAAGTAGCGTAATACTAATGAAAGTATTTGTTTGTAGGTCACCATTGTTGTTGTTGCAGTTTCAGACGGACTTCCATTGGCAGTCACCTTGATGTATAATCAATCGCAGAAGTTTTTTAAAATTTAGCCTATTTAGATTCATTTGTAGGGATGGTTTCCGATTTCTTTGAGAGCTACATTTCTTTGTTTAACATTATTTTTCTCATTTTATTCACAGTTTAGCTTATTCAACGAGGAAGATGATGGCGGACAAGGCTTTGGTTAGTATTTAATTCAAAATAACCTATTACTAGAGATGAATGGTAATTGGGCTTTCTTAGAATTCATGCTAGTGCAGGTACGAAGGTTGTCAGACTGTGAGACTATGGGTTCTGCTACGACAATTTGTAGTGGCAAAACGGGAACACTGACCTTGAATCAGGTTGGTCATTGTCATTGGTTAATATCAATGGGCATGGTTCCTTCTTATAAATGTGTTGAGCTATAATAAGACATTGGCATTGTGCAGCAATTGTTATATGGTTTGACATTCTTCTTGTTAATTTTACATGAACCTTAACCGTCGTGTCACATAACAAACCATACTTGGCTTGCAGATGACAGTTGTTAAGGCGTGCATTGCTGGTAAGATGAGGGAGCCACCGGACAGTTCAGAAAGTCTCCCTTCTGTCGTACAAGCTCTTCTTGTTGAGGGCATATCCCAGAATACTACAGGGAGTGTCTATAAACCTAAGGTAAAACATTAGAATCTTTCCAAGCGCACGAGCATGAATCATGGTTACATACTCGGATTAGGATTCCATTCAATTTGAGAAACATTGTGGTGGAAAAATCCGATTCGAACGTATGCAGGTTATTAATATAAAAAAAAAAAAAAGTTAAAAGCAAACCAATATTACTTACCATGTTATGGAATGTCTGTCTGAAAGTGGTCCCTACATGGAGATACCTCATGATGCGTTCTATATACCAAATATTTTGAAATTTCCATGTCAAAAACCCGAGTCCAATTTAGTTTTATAATTTTTAAATTTAAATTTTAAAGGTAAAGATTATTATTTTTACGGGTTTCATGCAAATTGAATCCAAGAATTCGAGTGAAATGATTTTTTGGTCGAATTTCCATACGAAAGGGCCTGATTTGACCGAACTCTGCCACTATGGTATGAATAGAAACTTGGTTATAGATGTCCAATTGTTCAATTCAGGTGTTTGTATTAAAAAAAAAATAAACAGTTGGAGGCAAGATTCTAAAATTTAATATTGTATTTTTAATTGCATTGTTTCTTTTTTTAATTGCATTGTCAACCGTGTAAATCTTTTCAGAAATGTTTGTTTAATTGTTTTACTTTTTTATTTATTTTAATTGTAAATTTATTGATTTTAGTAGTGTTTTGACTGGTTTTGATTCTATATGGGTTCAAAAAGTAGAATTACTCCTTTATTAAATTTATGACAAATTTTTATGGAGTTCTAATTTTTTTTTCTGTTCCAGAAACATATTTCAAACATATTCCTGGCTTTTAAATAAGCTTCTCATTATTTGTGTAATGTCTTGTACTTTTGACTTGTTGATGCACTTTCACATAGGCTCTGTATCTAGTATGTGGAAGTCGTTCTTGTAATCTTTTAGAAAATCTTAAGAAGTTTACTTTATGTGTTAATTATTAAAGTGAATGATCTTTTAATTAATTAAGTTAAATGCCTAAGATAGTGTTTTCACTGGTTTTGATTTTATATGGGTTCAAAAAGTAGAATTACTCCTTTATTAAATTTATGACAAATTTTTCATGGAGTTATATTTTTTTTCTTTTCCAGAAACATATTTCAAACATATTCCTTGCTTTTAAATAAGCTTCTCATTATTTGTATAATGTCTTGTCCTTTTGACTTGTTGATGTACTTTCACATAGGCTCTGTATCTAGCATGTGGAAGTCGTTCTTGTAACCTCTTAGAAAATCTTAAGAAGTTTACTTTATGTGTTAATTATTAAAGTGAATGATCTTTTAATTAATTAAGTTATTTGGCATTAGTAACTTAAGTGAGAGTTTGATTAAGTCCTAGCCTTAGAAAATCTTAAGAAGTTTACTTTATGTGTTAATTATTAAAGTGAATGATCTTTTAATTAATTAAGTTATTTGGCATTAGTAACTTAAGTGAGAGTTTGATTAAGTCCTAGCCATCAAATCTAAAGTGAAAGTGAGATGCCCCCAGGGTGTAGAATAGTCGGTCATGGAGTGTATTATTAAGACACTCCGTTATGTGAAGTCACCGGTTTGAAACCATCGACGCCTTGTGTGCCGCGTGAGGGGCCGTGTTGGCATGCCTGGGATTATAGTGGTAGCAGTCGGATAACACGACAACATGTCACGCAAGTATGTGCCTGACTTCTTGTTGATTTCCCCAGTCAAAAAAAAAAAAGTTAGATTAGATCTCACCCTTTGATCACTTTAGAGATCTATGGTTATAGATTGATTTGATCAAATCTCAATGTAATAAAATGCAGCCTAGGTGATAGGATGAGACACACACTGAGTAGAGCGTGAAGAGATCTCATTGAGGAAAGGTGAAGAGAGTTCATCCAAGTGTGAGTGGGAAGAGCTGAGGAAAGGTGCAAAGAGGCAGTGATGGAGATAGTAGCCAGGTGGGCTAGGCTATTGTTGCATTGTAATCCTTTGAAGGGCCATTATCCTAGGAAGGGAGCCCAAGATTAATAAAAGAAGATCTAGTTTTTTCATAAGGGTTTTTCCAGGGGTGTTTACTTGAATATCTTCTGCAATGTGTGATTGGTTTATGTTTTTATGCTTCCGCTGAATTTTCATTGATAACCTAGTTGTACTAATAATTATTAAAACAATTTTATTTGGATAATTAGTCATGTGTTGGGTTGACATGTAAAATCAACATGACATCAGAGCTTGGTCTCTGACGGAAACCAGGTTGCCAAGATCGATTTGTAGCAGCGAGAAAATTCAGGTCTGCGGGAAATTCTAAATTTGCAGGCTTAGCTACATGATTTAATAATTAAAAAGAAAGGAGAAGGTACATCGTACAACACCGTACGACGTACGAATCAACGGTTGGTTGTTGTAGCCGGTATCCACGTTGTTGAAATTAGTGTAGCTACAAGAGCCATTCTCCGGAAGGATGGCATAAGACCCTAGCTGAGGACTAGGGCCCCCGGTGCACTCCTGGGGTTTCTTGGTTTGGGACCAAGCAGTGAGAGCCATGGCAAAAGACCCTAGTGAGGG
>CBVK0100410298.1:0-12523 GCA_900067695.1 Picea abies | reverse complement strand
CGAGATCGGTCTCGGCATTCCTGCTGAACCGCTCTTCCGATCTCACCTAGGCGCATATAGCATTTTGAGAAGGTGTGTGATGGAGCATGAACGACCTATAGTTCTAGCAGAAGCTCATGAAGGTATAGCTGGAGGACACTATACAAGAAAGGCTATCACGTAGAAAGTATTTCGTGTAGGTTTATAGTGACCAACAATTCATAAGGATGCAAAGGGATATTTCCATAACTATGATGTTTTTCAGAGAGTTGGCAAACCCAATAGGAGGGATGAGATGCCCCTAATACCCCAAGTAACTCTTTAGGTATTTGAAAAGTGGGAAATAGATTTTGTCGGACCTATTAATCCACCAACAAGAAGGTTAGGAGGAAGATACATCATTATTGTGACATAAATTTAACCAGATGGGAAGAAGTAGCACTAGTCAAGGATTACAGTGCAAAGACAACAACACACTTCTTATTTGAGCAGGTAATTACAAGATTTATATGTCCCAGGATTTTGATGAGTGACCAAGGAACCCATTTTATTAATAGTACCATCCAGGGTATGACTGAGGAGTTTGAAGTCTATCAGCATAAGAGTACACCATATCATCCCCAGGAAAATGGGACAGTAAAATCTTTCAACAAGATTTTGGAGAATGCCTTGAAAAGGATTTGTAATGTTAGCAGAGATGTTTGGGATTTAAAAATACCAGCATTATTATGGGCATACCCAACTACATGCAAGAAGTTGACAAGACACACACCATTCTAATTGGTGTATGAACAAGAAGTAGTGATGCCATTAGAATTTTTGGTACCCAGTTTGTGCATTGCAACAATTACCAATATGACAGAAAGAGGTGTAGTACAATAAAGGTTAAGTCAATTTATGGAACTAGAAGAAGACAAGATTCTGGTAGGCTTCCACTAAGAGGTGCAGAAACCAAGGGAAAAATCCTGGCATGACAAACAAATAAAGAAGAAGATATTTAAGGAGGGTGATCTAGTTCTCCTCTATGACAACAAATATTTGCAACATCCCGATAAGTTAAGAATGAATTGGCTAGGGCCATATGAAGTGAAGTATGTCATAGATGGAGGATATGTGCAGCTAAAGGATTTGACAGGAAAATAAATGCAGGGTCTGGTGAATGGTAGTAGGATGAAACTATATAGGGACAGTCAACCTACTAACTCTCAATATTTGCAACACAACAAGTAGAATTGTACATATTGTAAATAGTAGGAGCTAAAAGAAGAAAAAGGAAGATACATATGGAAAAAATGAAGAAAATCCAAAAAAAAGTAATTAGGAGGAATAAGTAATTCAGGTATGACATCGCGTGACAATGGATGCGACGTAAATTGGAACACTACACGCAAGAAACTTGGACACTGCGCAAATGACCAAAAAAAGTAAAAAATGAGACAAAACATCAATGATCGGGTCTATAAAAAGGGAAACATGCGGGCAAGTTCGACACTTAGCAATTTTTGAGGGAATATAGAGCTGAAGAGTGCAACCTAGGTGAAATCGTGTGAGGAAGATAATAATTTCCCACTAAGAATACAATATGACACCCCTAAAGGTTGGCGCCCCAGGCTGATATGTTAGGGTTAATCGACAATTCGAAAGAAGGAAGGAAAGAATGAGAGAGTCCGAGGATGTTGTATACTTGGAAGACATCAAAACCTCGGTGACATAGTCGATCAGCCCAACCAAGGTAGAGGAGGAAACATTGATGGCTGCACACGTAGAAATGGGCCAGAGCTCAGAAAACCCCAATGGCAGCACAAACCATAACCATGAAAAACCTGTAAAACCTGAGGGAATGAATGGAAAACAACAAATACATGATTAAGAGGAGTTTTTGGTAGAGGATACTACAAGCTAGCTAGAGACTAAAGGAGAGGAAGAAGAAATGACAGAAAAAATGGCAGAAGGCCACCCAGCCTTTGGCCAGAAAAGGAAGGAACCGAATGTAGCATAGATCACACTACCTTAAATCCTGAATGTCGTAGTCACCTTGGAATATATGCTGGGGAAAGTTCCAAAGCTGAGACATGTCGACCATGATTTTAAAGATGCAACAAAGTTTCCAGAACTTATGTAGGAAAATTATTTGGAGGACATGGGGGAGATATGACCCGTAGGAAAACTCATCTTGGAGCCCGTGCAGTGGATCATAGGGATATATAATTTGGTTATTGTTAGCACCATGATTTTCGTAGATAAGGTTATAGGTTTGTCAATAATTTGCAAAGTCATGCATGTTAACACCCATATTGTTTTTATGACTGGAATCATCTAACATCTCCAAGGGTCAGTTTCAAAAGAAAACTTATCATTTATTTTTTCCATTTCCATTTGCAACTGCGTGCTGCACATAACACTTCATCGTGCAAAGGATTCTGTCGTGTAGTGGATTTCGTCGCGTAGTGGATTTCGTCGTGCAGTGGATGTTGTCACGCAAAGGATGTTGTCGTGTAGTGGATTTCCGTTGCGCAGTGGATTTCGTCACGTAGTGTATTTTGTCACACATAGGATGTTGTCACACAGTGGATTTTGTTGGCAAAGGATGTCGTTGCGCAATGGATTTTCCTGTGCATAGGCTACAGGTCGCACTGCGACAATGACTGGTTTAGTGGTCAACTTTAAGATCAATTTATGACCAACTGGAGAGGAATTTTGAAAACCCCCGTGAAGTTTTGTCGAGGACAAACCAAATAATAAAAACCTCTCTCATATTTGAAAAAAGTGTCACAGATTGGGAGATTCGAAGGAATATTTGAGCCCTATTTTCCAGCTTTCATGGTTTCCTATCCGAGACATGTTTTTTCAACACGTATTCCAACTAGATGGAGATGAATTTAGAGAAACCAAGAGAGGTTTTTCTTTATAACGATATTAAATACAAAAAACTCTCTCAGTTTCTAAAAATAGTTTTTATCAGTGAGATACGATGTAATATTTAACGCCTATTTTCCCAGTTTGCTGCTCATTTTGTTGCGTTTTTGTTGTAGGTTACTGTTGCATAGAAGACTTGTTGTGCAGGGATGACAGAGTTTCCAACAATGCAAATGATGAATTATCACAACCACAGGGTCGAATTTTGATCATGATCAATGATTTTAAAAAATATCTTGGCTACGATTAAGATTTGGAAAAGTCGGGTTTCCTATTTTTAGTAAATTCATTGAAGTTATTGCTCTCTTTCAAAGAAAATAGATCCATGATTCTAGGAGGGAGTAGTTCAACCTTAGCAGCCAAGGGTGACATTATATTTCTATATATGGGGATCATTTTCATGTAAACAGGGTTGGTTGGCAAAGGTGGTAGAAAACAACTATTATATGTAATATGATTTTTGACTGGAATTTAATGCAAAGCTCCTGTAGCTTGAGGATAAGATTCTAGTTGTAGTAGTTGGATGTATTATGCTTCTTTATTTTTGTATGTGATTTCATGTAATCTTTATTTCATATCTCTTTCTGTCTATTTCAGAACGAATTATCGAACATACGGATTCGTTGTACAATGCCCCTTGTTCACGCCACTTAGACAAAACATTTTCCTCTAAAGCTAACTCCGAATTCATCCACAATGACACTCCTGAGCTACTTCCTGTAATTTCTCCTGCCACACACTACGGTTTTACATTGAAGGTTGTTGCTTGCCTAGCCTTATCCTCTCAAGATCATTCACTGAGTCATTTGTCCCGTCTCTTCCTCAGACCGACCCCATATCCCAAGTCTTACTTTCCCACACCAATATAACCAGAACCCATCATATCATAGGTTTTAAATCTAGACATTGTTTTCAAAGTCATATCCTGCATGGAGACCATGCCATTTCTGAGAGAGCCTTCTCTAGATCCGAAAGGCTAGTTTCAGGTCTCAAAGTTGGTTGAAAAAGTTACCTTCATCATCTATTTATCAACCAATTAGATTTACGGAGTGCTAACATTCTGGTGATGTTGCCGGGGAAGAAATTGAATGAAACTTTCCCTGGGAAGAACGACATTGTTTCAATTCTAAGTTCTGAGAGCAGCAGACACTTAGGCACATATTCTCTGTATTTTTGCTTTGGCGACTCCACACATCAGAAAATCAGTTGAAGGTGATTCCACTGGCAGAAGAATCCAGAGCTAAAGTTTTCATGGTGACTCCAATCAAGCTTCAAATGCGATTCAAATACTCCACTAGAGAATGAGACCCGTTGACAGAGATATGGAAGAGAAGTATGGAAAAATAAGGTACTCGAGCTTAATTTTAGTTCAAGAAGTACTTTTCTGTTTGATCAATATCTTCTTGTCCTTTCCTGAGTTTTTCAAAAGAATATTTATTCACTTAAATGAAGCCCATAGATCTACCCTTGTATATCCTTCATTGCAAACTATAGGTATACCTCCTTCTTCTTGTATAACCAATATTCACCAAGCTCCTTCCTCTGAGCCATTTGATGTTCATGATCATTCTTGTGAGATTAATGAAACCAAAGTTGAGCTTGTACCTTCTATTCTTAATCCTACACCCTCCAAGATTCAAGAAAGATACAGTCCTCTTAAATTTCCTTCCATCCTTCATGACTTTCCTATGAAACATTATAAGTATCTTCCTAGGTTCGATGGAGAGCTTGATGGACAGTCAGCTAAAAAACATATTCAGGTATTTGAGCATTTCATAGACCTTTTTGAGATCGTACATGATGATGTGTCTATGAGGGAATTTTCTCAGTCCTTACAAGGAGATGCCAAAGCATGGTACAAACATTTGTAGCCTCAGTTGATTAACTCGTGGGATGAATTGAGGGAAGCGTTCCATAGATTTTGGGGTGAGATAAATTCATGAAATCTACTCCTTTCAAAGTTTTATGCCATGAGAAGAATGAAATATGAAACCATCTCAAATTTCATTAGGAGGTTTGCTAGTCTTTATTATAAACCGCCTAAAGAATTCCAACCTCTTGAAGTCACTGCCATGCTCCATTATGTAACAACCTTTCAATCAGAATTATCTCTTCTTCTGATGGATAGGAAGTCTACGTATTTGCAACAAATGTTTAATAATGCTTAGGAAGTGGAAGACAATATTCAAGCATGTAAACAAATTCAAAATGAGGAGTTGGATGCTAAAGAAGATGACAATAAATATGAACAAAGATCAATTGATTTGAATCTTGAGAAGAGGTTTAATAATTTCATATGTCCTCTTGAAGCTTTAAATATTGATGATTTTGCAAAGGATTATATTCCACTTATTGAAAAAGAAGGTGCTAATTTATCTTTTGATCCATCCCATGATAAGCACGAGGCTGATTGTTTTATGTATTCATTTGTAGACAATCAAGAAAATGAATTTGCAAATCAACGTGTTGAAGAACAGGTTGATGTCCCAAGATTTTTCTTGTTAGATGACATTGCAGATATTGTTGATTTTCCTATATATGATGAATATGATGATGATCATGGTGTTGAATTCCTAGAACAACTAGCTGCATGTTCTCTATCAAAAAATGTTCCTTTCAGCAGTGTAATGAGAGAAATCATCCTACATATCATAGTTACAATGAAGAATATGAATAAAGTACCGAATTAGATGAAGGAAATTCTTTACCTTTATGCTTTTCTTCGTTTAAATTGTTGAAAGAAAATTTAAAGATCATCACTGAGGCAGAGGAATATGTGCTGAAGCAAAATCACATTGATTCATGGGAAAAAATTGACAAGAAATTGCAACAATCTTCTCATGTGTTTAATGACCATGTTGCTTGTTATATGGAAGGTTTTATCAGTTCAAAATTGCAGCCATTGGTCAAAGATGAATCTAAAAATGAGTGTGTTCAGAAATCCAAAGAAATTGAAAAATGTGCATACGAAAACAATGAAGAAAATGAAGAAGGTTTTGAATAAGGTGAAAGAACCTTGTCATTGTGTTTTTCTTCTTTCAAATTGCTGAAGAAAAATGTTTATAATGTTTCAAATAAAAAATCCTCCAGGCATGATGTTGAATATGAAGAAATCGGTGGACTTGCAAATGAAAACTATCTTCCATTATGTTTTTCTTCCTTTGAATTGTTGAAAGTAAATCATGAGATAACAGAGGAAGCAAAGAAGTTTGACTGCATTCACAATGATACTATTTTACATGAGCAAA
This sequence comes from Picea abies, assembly GCA_900067695.1. Taxonomy (NCBI): domain Eukaryota; kingdom Viridiplantae; phylum Streptophyta; class Pinopsida; order Pinales; family Pinaceae; genus Picea; species Picea abies. Next base: position 6,380 of record CBVK0100410298.1, on the reverse strand, counting down.
TTGTTATCAGTGAGCATGACCAACAACCGTCTCATGCATTTTATGACTGTGTTGCTGATTACATGGAAGGTTATTTTAGTTCGGATTTGCAGCTCGTGCTCAACTTCCACCTTGGAAATAAAGATGATGGTCAATCAACATCGATGTTAGATATGGATTTCTTTCAACCAAGGGTTTCATTTTAGCCAACACTATCTTATGATTCAAAAGATTGTTATTTCCAACAGTCTCAACAGATTTTTCAGCCTCTTGGTGGAAATCAACATGTTAAATCACATAAAAACGATAGTGCAGTGGAAGGGGTGAAACATGGTTGTTGTTTTGTGCATGTTTTAGAAGATCCATTTGCAATTTTGGTGGAATTGACCAACAATCACAATGTTTTAATTTTTTGAGATTTGAATTTATAGATAATTTTTTGAATAACTTATCAGAAAACAGGCTTTGGATCAAGCATGTGCAAAGAAACCAAAAAGTGGATAAAATGCTTGCATGGTTGCATTGGAATTTTGATTTCACTTGATTGACATCTTTTTCAGCAGTTAGGGTAGGTAGGAGTGCAAATAAGCTCGATACTATGAGCATTTCTTTCATCAATTTGCAGTTTTCATTTTCAGCTTAGTTTCAGATTTCAGTTTGGGGCATATACATTTTTGGGTTTTCAGCGGATGCAGGCTCCAAGTTACAGTTGGAAAGTTGAGTTTGGGAGTAGACCAATGGATCAACACCTGGTCTACTATTCTTTGCTACCTCATAGGGAGGATAGCATCCCCGTTGGAGCCAACTGTTAGCACCATGATTTTCATAGCTAAGGTTATAGGTTTTTCAACAATTTGCAAAGTCATGCATGTTAACACCCATATTGTTTTTATGACTGGAATCATCTAACATCTCCAAGGGTCAGTTTCAAAAGAAATATTGTCATTTATTTCTTCCATTTCCATTTTCAACTGCGCGCTGCAAAATCTGCTACGTGCTGTGCAGAGCACTTCACCGCGCAAAGGATTCTATTACGCAGTGGATTTTTTCACATAGTGGATTTCATCGCGCACTGGATGCCTTCGCGCAAAGAATTCTGTCATGCAGTGGATTTCTTTCGCGCAGTGGATTCTATCACACATAGGATGTTGTCACCCATTGGATTCTGTCACATAGAGGATGTTTTCGCGCAATGTATTTTCCTATGCATAGGCTATAGGTCACATTGCAAAAATGATTGGTTTAGTGGTCAACTTCAAGATCAATTTATGACCAACTGGAGAGGAATTTTGAAAATCCCCGAGAGGTTTTTGTCGAGGACAAACCAAATAATAAAAAACTCTCTCATATTTGAAAATTGTGTCACAGATTGGGAGATTCGAAGGAATAGTTGAGCCCTATTTTTCAGCTTTCATGGTTTCTTGTCCGAGACATGTTTTTGCGAAATGTATTACGGCCAGATGGAGATGAATTTAAAGAAACCAAGAGAGGTTTTTCTTTATAAAGATATTAAATAAAAAAAAATCTCTCAGTTTCTAAAAATAGTTTTTTATCAGTAAGATACGATGTCATATTTAATGCCTATTTTCCCAGTTTACTGCGCATTTCGCTGCGTTTTTGTTGTAGGTCACTGTTGCGTAGCAGACTTTTTGTGCAGGGATGACAGAGTGTTCAATAGTGAAAATGATGACTTATCACAACCATAGGGTCTAATTTTGATCATGATCAATGATTTTAAAGAATATATCGGTTACAATTATGATTTGGAAAAGTCGGGTTTCCTATTTTTAGTAAATCCATTAAAGTTATTTCTCTCTTTCAAAGAAAATAGATCCATGATTCTAGGAGGGAGTAGTTCGACACTAGCAGCCAAGGGTGACATTAGATTTCTATATATGGGGATCATTTTCATGTAAACATGGTTCGTTGGCAAAGGTGGTAGACAACAACTATTGTATGTAATCTGAGTTTTGATCAGAATTTAATGTAAAGCTGATGTAGCTTGACGATTAGATTCTAGTTGTAATAGTTGGATGCATTGTGATTCTTTCTTTGCGTATGTGATTTCCTATTATATTTATTTCATATATCTTTCTGTCTATTTCAGAATGAATTATTGAACCTAGGGATTCATTGTACAACACCCCTTGTTCACGCCACTTAGACAAAATGTTTTCCTCTAAAGCCAACTCTGAATTTGTCCACAACGACGCTCCTGAGTTACTTTCTATAATTTCTCCCACCACACACTATGGTTTTACACTGAAGGCTGTTGCTTGCCTAGCCTTATCCTCTTGAGCTCAATCACTGATTCATTTGTCTCGTCTCTTCCTCAGACCGACCCCATAGCCCAAGTCTTACTTTCCCATGCCAATATAACAAGAACCCATCATATCATAGGTGTTAAATCTAGCCATTGTTTTCAAAGTCATATCCTGCGTGGAGATTGCGCCATTTCCGAGAGAGCCCTCTCTAGATATGAAAGGATAGTTTCGGGTCTCAAAGATGGTTGAAAAAGCTACCTTCATCGTCTGTTTATCAGCCGAACAGATTTACAGAGTGATAACAGGTATCATGAACTTTTTGGATATATCACATTTTGTGCATGGTAAGAATGTGGGACTGTGTGTGAAGCAGTGATTGGCCAGGGTACATGGAGGTATCTTGTGGATGGGTAGGCCAGTCCCTATTGACATTTCTTTGATTTCCAATATTAGAGGGTTTCCCACTAGTGGCGCACAACCCGAAGAGTTCTTGGAGAATAAAGCGTGAGAAAAGGAAATTGCAGAGGAAGTGAAAGAACAATTTGGAACAAACAAGGGGAACCAGGGTATAGTCATGAAAGACTTCAAAGAATCCATGAAGAGGTTCAAAAAAAAGCTAATGGATTGAAATATTTTGAGGAAGTGCAGAAAGGAAGAGGCCCCAACAAGAGTCATAGTATTAGTCACACAATGCGCAAAATGAGTGATGTTTATCTAGGTGCCACACTTGTTAAATCATTTTTTGGTTCACTGCAGCGATGCGTAGGATAATGGAACCGAGTTCCATTATTCCTAGATCCTAATACTCATAGCTTTGGTAGGTTGGAAGGAATCATTTTTCTCAACTTTTGTAGAGATGCATGGGAAGTGCTACGTAGGGAGATATGAAACCCTTTGGAAAGATAAGGAAAATAAGAACCAACAAGCAAACAATGCAATGTTTTCCATGTTTCTAGAAGACATGCAACAAAAAAAATAAATGTATAGAGGATTCCTATAGGCCTCATAGAAGAAGAGAATTGGAATGAAGGAGGAGGAAACACGAAAGAAAATGAATTATCATAAAAATCCTCTAGTAATCACAATTACAGAGGATGATGCCGAGTTAGTGGCAGACAAAGTCCAAGACAGAGGAGAAGATGTAATCCGCACAGTAGAGGCGCAAAGGGAGGAGATCATGGATAAGATGGTGTAATTCCATGATACTCTACAAAGGATACTGATCTAGGTGCGTATCGGTGGCCACTCGTCTTTTCCAACTGGCTCAAAACAATTTTTTGGCAATTTTGGTAATTTACTATTTTTAGCAGTTTTTTGGGTCCTGAAACTTTTGGAGCCATTTTGAGGCCCTAAATGACGTTTTTTGGGAGAACGAGGAGAAACCTAGAATTTCCTTAGATGTTTCCCCAAAATGAATCTCCTCGACGATACCTTTCCAACAGGCTATCATGCACCTAAAATATAGATTGTATGCAAATGTTACGACCCCGGGAAGTTGATGTACTAACTTACCCAAACAAGGCCCACATGAATTTTGGTGCTTCATCTCCCAGGGTTAGGTTTTTGGATGTCTAGGATTTTTGGCATTCCTGTTTATTGTAAAAAGGCCTTTAGAGACTCATTGCAATCATCTTCTTGCAAATGAGTGCAGCCGACACATCTCTTCTCAGAGATAAGCTGCCACCATTCCAACAAGCTTGTTTTCTGCTGCATTTTACAATTTCAGCTTATTTCCTTATTGAATAGAAACCAATTTTATTGTATCTCTGTTATTTTGTGTTAAGAGCATGTTAATAATCTATAGTCATTTCATTCTGATCATAAAATCCATATCAGTGGTATTAGAGTGGCCTGCTCCTTCTCATCTTAATGCATGTGCCCAACAAGGTCGAAGTACAAAGAGTTGGGTCTCGAGCTTGTTTCTCTTGAGGAAAAAATCTCTCGCACACCCAAGCGACCTCTCATGGCAGGAGAAAATAAAGATGACGAGACAAAAAATCCTTTCAAAATGTTGCTTGAGGAAGTCCTCACGTAATAGAGGAACAAGATCATGGATAGTTTCATGCAAATCCTTCGACGACTACCAACAGGAGACACATCTTCTTCAAGTGGAGGCACTGCCCCCTTCAAGGTACAAATAAACTTCGATATTCCTATATTTTAAGGTCAGATAGATGCAGATTCTTTAGAAAAGTGGCTGAATCTACTAGAAGCGTATTTTTTGTCCATAACTTTTGGAATAGAGAAAATATTACTTTTACACTCCTCAAAGTCGTTCCCCATGTCAAAGATTGGTGGGAAACTTTCTATGAGAAAAAGGAAACAAAGGAACCCTCACTATTTACAATCACGACCACCTGGGAATTCTTCAGGGATGCTATTAGGGAACAATACTACCCTATCAGAAGTTATTATGACTTGTATACAAAATGGACCACACTGCGGAAAGAAAGAGACAAAGCAGTGCTAGATTTCACAAATATTTTCCATACCTTGCACACCAAGATGGGTATCAAAGATTCAGAGCGACATCTGGTGCTCAAGTATCATGGTGCTTTGCATAGATACATCCAGATTGAAATGGAATTTCTGGACATCTCATCCTTGGGAGCGGCCTCCCGATATGCCGTCAAAATCAAGCAGAAGCTCAAACAAAAGACACGACAATTTGGGCCTGGGAACCCCTCACAAAAAAATCCAGGAAAGGGCGGCCCCAACCCATTGAAAAAAGGATAGAGAAAATATGGATAGTATCAGGACAACCAGTCCAAGACGTAAGCAAAGAAGGACATTAGAAAGACAAAGAAAGACACCGATAAGTGGTGCGACTTCCATAAGAGCCCTTGGCATAACACTGCTGACTGCCGCTCAAAGCAGTCGCTGGTGGCCGAAGTGAAAGCCTATGAATCATATGTGGGTTCTAACTTTTAATTTAGAACTAGAAAGGGGAAGACAGATCATTGACGTGGAACTTGTTATCACACAATTTGTAGCTAGGTCAAATGGCTATAAGATAGAAGGCCAAACTGGTGTAAAAGAAACCTATCCCACCCAATGTCACCATGATGGGGAGGTTCTTTCTCTTTAGAGAGGTTAGGCCCAGGGGAGACGTCCCTAGTAACCTGGAGTTTTGAAGAGGCAAGAGTTAAAAGGACAAAGGTAAAGTTCCCCCTTCAGAGGTCACCACCAAAATAGACAGTCCCAACTAAACAACCAATAATGAAGTGAAGCCCCAAAGAAGAACACCTGCCTGGAACAAAGAAATAACAAACCAATATATGAAAGCAATAATTCAATGGGTTAGTACTTCATATGACTATCTGATATCAATATATAAGAAATTATAACAATAAATATTGACGAAGTCAATGTTTGTTAATACAACAATGAAATAATATCACTCCACCAATAAATATCAAGATGATGTAGCAATCAATGTATCCAATCAATCCCTCATTCAATAAATGCTTTAAACATCATTTAATTGCTTATAAAATGAAATGTTGCTACGTCAAGATGAAATAACTAAGGGTGACGTCAACATTCCTAGGGTTAGCAGTTAGTTAGGGTTGCAATCTAGCAAAAAGTTTAGAGAGTTGTTTGATCACTTTCACTTCAACGCTGGAGGTCTAAGATCAGTGCCTAAGGGTTAATGGAGGATGCAAGGGTTAAAGGAGGAAGACTAAGGACTAGAGGGAAGAGTTCTGAAGTGTTTCTATGGCAGGGCCCCAGAATCAAAACCTTAGGGGAGAGAGGATCACTCCGGTGTTGCTAAAGCAAGGCCTTGTGCTCTCTCCTCCTTCCTTAGGTTAACTTGGCAAAAATGGCTAGCATGAAAGATAAATCAAGACTAGAGAGTGCAATGAGGGAGAGTGTTGCTAAAGCAAGGCTTTATCACCAGACCCTAGAAGTAGGATGGCCCTAGGTGTAGATAACCTAGGCCTGGGATGTCTCCTCCTTCTTGACTTTAGAAAGTACAGCTAGCTCAGGGAGAAGAAACAATAAGAGTGTAGCTATAGCTAGGCTCTTTCTTCCTTCTTCAATGGCTGAAAATTTCTCTTTTAGGGGACATGAAACAAGGACCTACTTTTGTGCTTGTCACCTAGGGTTTTTTATTAGCAAATTATAAACATATGC
>CBVK0100410297.1:0-12523 GCA_900067695.1 Picea abies | reverse complement strand
TGTGACTGGAGTTCAGACGTGTGCTCTTCCGGTCTGCTGAGGAGCTATTGGGTTATTGTGTAACTGCTTTGTAGTGTGAAAAGAGGCCATTTAGGGCATTATTAGGTCTTTGACCAGCCCACCATTCGGATCCAGCCCGGATTTGGAGGTCAAATCAACTTGGGAGATGAACCATAAGTGGTTGGGAGGTCGACCACATTCATAAATGCGTTGTTTAGCAGGTGTACGGCTTTTTGCACTAACAACAACACATCGTGCACATATGCGCGGTTTCTACATTCCTGTTCCACGCATGTGCGTGTGCGCCCAATGTCTACAAAGTTCTCTTCAATTTTTCAGTACTTTGTATAGTTTTTGACCTTTTTTGAATGTTGTGGTATTAATTCAGGTCCATGAATGACTTCATTACTGGTTGACGATGCTGAGTTCTTGTAACCATGTGTGGACGAAATTTCAGTGATAATAGATGCCCCCTGATGGATAAGGTTAGGAGTAGATGTATAGTCGAAATCCATCAATGTTTCTTCTACTGAGAATGTTTTTGTAAGAGAGAGTAATAGTGTTAGTGTTCGAAGCAATCCGTTGGAGGAAAAAGGAACCGATAGGACCCGACCTTTCATAAGGTGTGTAAAATATAAACTGTGTACAAATGAGGAGGGCATGCCCCATGCTCGTGTCATATAATTCTGAAAAAGATGATGGAAGAGTTGGTGTAGACAACTGCAACGCCCTTGGGGGAGGTTGTGATAAAGGAAAAAGACAATTCTGTGAATGAACATGCTCTGAACAATAGGCAGTGATCGCAGTAATAAGTAGCAGCGATTATGTGGGCATTGATAGCCCAACCAAGTTCAGAGGTCTTCGAAAAATGAGAGAAATAATTGCAATAGTCGTAAAGTAAGACCCATCGTAACACGAGAAAGTGTTGGCGTCAAATGTTATGGGGGCCAACGATAGCAGGGAGCAATGGTGTTTCACCCTGTGTTGTTCGAGATCTCTCATTGAATGGAGAATGAGAATCAAGATACTGCCACCCTTCTAGAAAATTGTGTTGATGTCGACAAAAGGGGAATGCGACTCCCAGAAGCAAAGGGCTTCATGGAATCTACTGAGGTGAGGAAGTGGAAGAGGTACATGGACGAAGTCAAGAAGTGGGAAGACTCAAGACTTCCCTTGGTTGGAGGATGTATGAGATAAAAAGTGGCCGCAACCATGTAACGAGGTCGAGTGTCAGGGGGATGACAAGACCGGTGATAAGTTGTGTCAGAGGCAGGACAAAGTGAACAACTACAGAGGGTAGAGGTAAGTGACCTGTGGGGTACTCTGAATATATGGATGATGCCAACCAGGGTAGATGATAAGTAATGCTCCAACCAAGGGTGACATGGGTTGCGTTTGGCCAAAAGGTGACGATAAAAGGGATAATGAAATGACTGGAAATAAAGGTGTTTGTACAATAAATAATGAATAATTTGGGGAGAAATGTACAAATACAAGAAACGGGTGCCCCAATGTGATATGGGTGGCCCATGGAGGGTAAAATTTTCTTGGAAAAATGATGAAGGGTGGGGGCCCCATTGGTGAGTTTCTGTATGAGGTAGGTGAAATGAAGGTAGGTTTGCAGATGGGCAAACTGATTGTGGATGAAATGGAGGGTTCATGATACTACGGAGGTGCAGGTAAAAAATAGATCCGTAAAGAGATAATCTGGGAGTCTGTGTGGGAAAGCAAGCAAAATGAGGAGAAGGAGTATGTGGTTGATTCACGACATGATGAAATACTATCGGGACTCCCATCCCTAAAGGGTAATGAAGAATAGAATGAGTGTCAAAAGTACCAAAAGGTGCTATGAATGGGACAACTCATGTGGGCGAGAATGCTACCGGGTAATAGTACCAAAGATGCAAAATGGAGGTGTGGGTACTGTAGAGATGGGAATGGGGATCTTAGAGGTAAACAATAGAGGGTGTGAGTAGAAATGAAAGTGTGATACAATGGGAAAGACTACATGCCAGTGCTGAGTATATACCTGAAGGGGTTGTGCCGATGGATGATGAGAAAGTACATGCACACATGAAAACCAAAAACCCGAAGTGAACAATATCTGAAGAGAATCAAAGATATGAGCATGTATTTGATAAATGTGACTATGCGCATGCGTACCTGACTATGATATGAAAAAAAGGTGCCATGTGGGCTCAGGATGAAAAGTGACCCCAGGACTGTTGTGATGTAGGTGATGGGATGCTGATCCCATGACTGAAGACGGATTGAAAAATGGACAACGTGGGCTCCTGGAAAGGTGAGTGGAAGTTTGGAAAAAGGCCTATATATAGTTGTAGGGACCACATTGCCACCTCATTTGTACTTGCTGCAATAGTGACTGGACGAGCAATTTTCAGAGGAGATTGGGAGATTTGGGGAGGACGAGGCAGCCGATTGAGGATCTACAAGTATCAGGTTAGTGGTCTGATCATCCTACATAGAAATAGGTTTTCAATTTTTGGGCAGGGGTTGTACGGAGGGCCGTACATAGGTATTTAGGGGCTATGGGACCCACATGTACAGGAGACCTGGTGATAGGTGTGCATACGTGCACACTTGTGCATCGGATATACGTGCATGGGGACGTGGTAGAGGGAATGAGCAGGAGAGTTGGGTGGGTTGGGGGGTAAATCCTCAGATACGTCATCTAAGAACCATGGAGGCATTGGGAGTGCCTTAGGTTCGGGAGAAATGACATGAAGATCCTCTAGTGATGAGGTAATGTCAATTATTGCCTCTGTGGGTCAGTGAAGTAGGGCCAATTGACATTACCTGTATTCAAGAATAATAGGACACTGGTATGTAAAGTGAGTTAATGAATCACAGAGAGAGCAAGGGAATCTCATACGTTCATTGACTGAAGTGGTGACATAACGAATGTCAGTGATATTTGTTGAGGAGGACGTAGCAGGGCTGGGGTTGTTCTGGAAGTTTTGGCGTACGACGGCTAATGTCTGCCGAAAGCATGGAAGTGTTGGGCAATAATGGGTATAATGGCCATACTCTGAACATATAGCACAAGCATATTTGGTCCTCAACCCTTTACTACTAGAGGGGTGGGTGGTAGTGGTGGGACTAGCAGTAGTGGTGGGTGTTGTGGGAGTTTGATTGAGGGGGATCAAATTCCGTAATTCAGGTAGTGATGGACAATTGTTGGTTTGGTGGCCCTCTTTCTCACATAGTGTGCAAGGTGGTGGGATGTGTGGAGGAAGTGGAGCGGTGGGCTCTTTCTTCTTTCTCCTGCCCCCAACTGTAGCCGGGAGATTAGTGAGTGGGGGGGTGGTGGGGGTAAGGATGGGTATGGTCATGGAGAGGCCTTCCTGTGGGGGAAGGGATGGTCGAGTGACCATCTCAAGTGGGTGTAAATACCACACTGGGATTGCTAAAACCATATTGGGTAGTGTGAGAGTTGCGGCTACCTGAAAAGATTCTATACCTGGTGGAGGGTAAAAGAAGGGAATTTGGGTAAGGAGTGGGGGAACTATCTCCCAAACAGGACTATGCCCCTGAGGGGATGTGGATTCATGGACTATTGGGGTCGACGAGTGCACAGGAGGCTCCAACGGGAGTGGTTCTGTGACTATTGGGACGTCAGGAATGACTGAAGCCTCCTGAGGAGGAAGAGCATCCTCTGTGTGAGTTCCGTTAGATGAGATGATGCATAATTGATTAGTAGGTTGAAGGAGTGGTGGTGTTCCATGGTACGTCCCTAACAAGGATGGATCTTTGAAAATCCCAGGACCCATCTCTACGAGTGGATATGCGTCTTGGTTTGTGTGGATGAGGGGAAGAATGTTATCGAGGTTGGCAGATGGGTTAGGCTCATAATGTGAGACTTGGTCGATGGTCACAATCTTCCCATTGTGGGGGAACATCATTGTACGAAAGACAGAATATGCCACTGCCTTCATAGTGTACATGTAGCTACGACCGAACAGGATATTATAATCGAGTGGGGCGTCGATAAATTCGATGTTGATGAGGATAGTATTGCCCCCGAGTTCAATGGGGACATTTTGAAAGAGCCCTTCAGGAGAGGATGGTCGTCCGTCATAAGCTCGTAATGTGATGGTAGAGGGCATGAGTTCTGGGGAACCAAGTTTCTGCCATACTGTTTTGTACATAATGCAGGTAGATGCCCCTTCATCGATGATACATCGATGAACTGTGATGTTTCATATTTTTACTAGTATTTGAAAGGTGATCAAGGTGGGAAGATGAGGTTCGCCATTGTCAAGATCAAAGGTGATGAGTCGAGTATCTGCAGGGTCGACTGCCCCCAAGGCGGAAAGTAGTGATTTCCACTGAGTAGGACAAGTCTGGAGGACTTCCAAGACTAACATGGCAGCCGGGGATTGTGCTAAGTCATCTACCAAACTATAGTTATGAGCTTCCCTAGTCTGTGGGTTGTGGACATTCCGACGCAATGGGATGCAAAGTGGTGGTTCGACGGAAGGGCAGGGGATCACCAACGGGGGTCCCGTTGGTGTAGGGGTTTCCTGTGGAGGGATGGAAGGAGACTCAATGGGTGTATGATACTGACGATTACGCGTTTGCAGAAGGATTTCTTCCTCACTGGTGAGGAGAATTGTATGCTCTGCTGGGTTGTTAGGGTTGGGGTATTGTCCCCCTTGAGGTGGGGGATGTTGTGTGTCCTGTTGGGTGTTTATCACACCTTGATGTGGAATAGGATTTTGTAGCACGGCGGGAGGGGGTTGTTGCACGTATTGTTGTGGTGCCTGTTGAGGGGCAGGTTGTGCAGGATAATGGGGAAGACTACCAGAGTCTTTCAACCATTTGAAATCAGCGATCTGGGGGCAATGATGAGTGTAATGACTGAACTCACCACAAAGGGCACAAGGGAAGATGGTTTTAACATTATTTTTCCCTTGGCACTTGTTATTATTGCCCCCTTGGGGGTTTTGGTTCCCTTGGGTTTGGTTGCCCCCAGTGGGTTGATGCTGTGGGGGTTGATTCCCGCCTTGACCTGGGTTATTGTTATTTCTATTCCATCCTTTCTTCTTGGCATTGTTCGATGGATGAGTTGGGTTGGCTGTATTCAACTGTTCAAAATTTGGTATTGTTGAGCAGCAGAAGGTTGAACAAAATTTACCCCCACATGTGGATGTGGGGGAGCCATGGGTTGTGGAGGACCAGGAAACGGGAAGTATGGATTTTGTGGTGGTACCGATCCATAAGCTACATAGGAAGGTGTAGTGCTTTCACTAGTACTATAAGCTGATGTTGAGGGAGTACCATTGTTTGTGGAAATAGGTGGATGTATGAGAGGTGTCGGTGGTGGTCCACTGATGGGTGGAGGTATAGCAACGGGGTATGGTTGTTGATAAGGAGGTGGGGGGTAATAAAGAGTGCCCCTATATGCTAGCGGGTATTGAGGTGTTCCATACATCGGTGGTGGTTGGGATTGTGGACCATGGTGTGTGGTGGCACCTATTAGTCCGTCTGCTGAGTGAGACATCCCAGGTTTGTCTTGGCCAAATGGCACAGGTTTTGGAAGATCAGGAATTACCGTGTATAAGTACCATGACTGTGCGTAGATGAGGTCATATTGTTGGGCCTTGCTGATGGCTTCCTCTTCTGATTGAGGGAATGTGGAAGCTACATCCTTTCCAAGGAGAGAGACAAGTGATCTAAGAAACCAGTCGAGACACTGTTGCTTGGTGGTTTCTACTTTACACAAACTACGTTGCCTACTCCACTCGTGAATGTGGTCAGCGATGTGTGTGGCTGAGGTTTGTTTGAAGTTAGAAAGTAGTTCTAGACCATTGTCGTGGCGAATGGGTAATTGGAAGAAGGTCAAGAATTCTTTGGCCAATGACTCAAAGGTCGCATGGGACCCTGATTTTTCTTCGACATACCATTTAGTTGATGGGCCAGTGAGTGTGCGTTGAAATAATCGCAGTCTAATGGAGTCATCCATAATGATATTGGAAGAGCACAATAGATGAAAGGTCATGACATGGTTGGCAAGGTCATCCCCTGCCTTTCCTTCAAACTTTGGTATGTCTGAAGGTAGTTTTGTTGGCATTGCAGGCCATGTGGGATCATGCAATATAGGATCATTAGTGAGTTTGGTGAGATTCGGTATGTTGAGAGAGGCCAAATATGGCATCTGTAGTGGGGGGGGGGATTAGCTCTGGCCATAGTGTGTTGTGAACCTGACCCTTGGTGGGGACTAGGTGGGTTGGTGCTCCCTCCTTGAGAAGAAGTGGGTCCCCCACTTCCATGTAAAGGAGAGTGAGTAAATGGATGACCTTGGGAAGTTGACCCAAGTAATGTAGAACCAAGAAAAGCTGATCCTAAGATAGTAGCACTCACAGGAGTGTGTGAAGGAGGTGTCGATGAGCGGGCACGACCAGATACTCCCCCTAAGATCGGAGGGAGGTTGAGCAAGCATCATGAACGACAGGGGTTATGTGGTTCCCCTATGATGTCAGACTAGCTGTGTGAATATGTGCAAAAAATGGTGAGAGAAATATATAGAAACAAGAGTCTTTGCGTTGAATGTTTACACAATATATATATCCAAATCAAACTGTAATCAGATGTGCATCATACATAACATGAGAAAGAAGCATATATGTGGGTAAGTGGGTTTTGTCCATGTGGGGGAATCAAAAGAAAGCAAATGATCATGTCCTAGAAGACGTAACATCCTTCCTCTCAAATAACACTGGACCTTCCAATAGTACTCAACACTGGGGTCTGAAGTCACCGGAAGAGAAACTAGTGAAGGATGAAATAACTGGTTATAATGAGGGGTAAAGGGGGCATATCCCGAAAGAGCTGGCGATACTTCCCAATAGCCACACAAAATCCAATCAAGGTGCAATTGCAGCCCACAATTGCCACCTGGGTAGATGTCCTAAAGTTGGTCACTAGGTACCTCGGTCAAAGTGCAGCATTTAGATTTTCGGCCTAAGAAATGGGTCACGGGCTGGATCCCATCCAAGAGGTGGGTGCCTCAAGGGGGGACACACAGAACAACTAGACCTCGGCCTTCAACCCTTCATGGGTATCTCCCTACCTTATGGTGATTGGAACACTTGACTTGGAGGATTTTCAGTTCCCTATTTGACAACCTCTATGTTTCGACAATGTGAGAACTAGATAACGGGGAGTTATTTGGATGCCTATCCCCGAAATCCTACCTAGACTAAAAAATTTATTTTGGCACCTCCTGTGGAGGAAAACTTAGTGAGTTTTTAGAAATATTTTAGATGAAGTTGTTTTGTGAGGTTGGGGGTGCAAACCAACCTCGTTGATTTAAAAATGGGAGTGGATAGTCCTGTCAAGAATAAGATGGGGTTTTTTCGAAATCCCCTTTTTTGGAGGAAACTTACTTAGACCTCCACGTTTCAAGAAGAAGCTATGTGAGTGATAAGTGGCTTTTGTGTGTGAGTGAAAGCGTGCCAATTTTTAGTGAATTAGATGTCACCTTGCTGCATGTGGACTTTGCTTGGTCCTTACAAGAGTTTGATTACCTAATTAGCTAAATGTCTTTGGTACAACCTTGTGTAATTCAAAATCCCTAGGAAGCTAGCATGTGGACATGTGGGTCCGTTACTATCCTTTAACTCCTTATTGTGATGTAATCTAGAAAAAGCTTGAAACTATCCTAGATTGAACATGTGGGCATGTATGGGCCCGTTACAAACCTTTAAACTATCCTAGTGTTTTGATCTAAGAAAGCAACAATTTCGAACAGTATCCTATCTTTGTAGCATGTGGCCATGTATGGGCTCGTTACAATATTAAGGTATGTTTGAAAAAGAAAACTAAGAGGGGTCCCAAGAAGGGTCGTTGTCCTCTCCTAAAGGTTTTAAATTTTGTTAAGGGAGATGAAATTGGTTTACAATCTTTTTCTGATTCTCAAGGTCACTTGAATGCGTGAGAGAAGAGCATACTAAGTGATTGTAATTCAAATTCTAGTCCCAATGTAAGTTTAGATGTGATTAAAATTGATGTTCACTTTAGATTGTAAGTCAAAACAAGACATCCATGTGGAAAAAAGCAAATAAGGGAAATTGATTTTTATCCTCCTAAGTGCCTATGTGTGTTTGACTAACCCCTTTATATGATGAGGGGACTAAGTGTGGTGCAGTGTTTAGAGCATGCTTATCATCATTTTTAAGAAGGCAAATGGCCTTCCCCACATCCCAACAACTTACAATGTGAAATTTGGCTTAGATGCATGGCCCCTAGTGTAGACAGAGGTGCATAGAGCGCAGGCGCACGAACAAAGATGAGTCAAAAAGCACATGTGCACAGAGGATGGCTATGACTTAAGCGCATGCGCACGATGCACGTTTGTGGGGTAGAATACCCGTGCACCTATGAAAAACAACCAAGAAAGAAAAATCAAGATGGATTTCTCTCAATTCTCCTCTGAATTAGATGGTTGGCAGGTCAGCCTAGGCCGGTTTGTGCACCTACAAGTTAATCAAATTAAAAGAAGAGAAAAATAAACCCAAATGAGGTAGGAATTTGATACCTTTCCCCAGTAGAGTCGCCAATCTGTTGCACCCTTTTTGTCACCTTGGTGAGCAAATAAGAGGTGCTTGCATGCCCAGTTGGGTCTTGCTGAGCAGGACAGCTGTAGAGGAAAGAGTTAGAGAAAGAAAAACAAAACTATAAGCAAGAATTAAACTAATACAAACTAAAATCATAAGCATAGGGACATAGAGATAACAAAGACAAAAAGATCCATGTCACCAATATATTTTTTTTAGGCTGATCTATTGATGAAATCAAAGCACCAACAAGAAAGGGGACTATGAGTCCCTTCTTCCTCCAAGGGAAGGCTCTTGGACCCTCACAAGCTTGCTCTCCTTACAACAAGAAAATGAAAATGGTGATGAGAGAACTCCTTGCAAATCCACTCAATGGAGAGGTGGATTTCTCAATGAAATGGTGCCAAAGTGATTTTGTCAAGGATGGAGTTCTTAAAACAATATAGGCAGCATAACATTACTTGAAATTCCTTAAGAAAATGAGGTGCGTTCATGGATTTTTATAGCATTGCATTGGGTTATTGTGTAACTCCTTTGTAGTGTGAAAAGAGGCCATTTAGGGCATTATTAGGTCTTTGACTAGCCCACCATTTGGATTCAGGCCGACCACATTCATAAATGTGTTGTTTAGCAGGTGAGCAGCTTTTTGCGCTAACAGCCGTGCATCGTGCACATATGCGTGCATTCTACGTTTATGTTCCGTGCATGTGCGCGCGTGCCAACTTCTGTAAAGTGCTCTTCAATTTTTCACTACTTTGTATAGTTTTTTTCCCTTTTTTGAGTGTTGTGAGATTAATTCAAGGCCATGAATGACTTCATTACTATTTGACGATGCGGAGTTCTTGTAACCATGTGCGGAAAAAATTTCAGTGATAACACTTAGCTTGTAGATCTCTCTCTTTCTTTATCTTCTCCTCTCTCCCCTCCCTGTGCACCCAACTGCAAGGTTGATCTTCGCAACCAGCTGAAGATCTTGTTAGTTCTCTGTGATTTGCCTAAGGTTGCGGAGGAAATCACAGAGGCAACCTCAAACCACTTGGAGTCTTGGATCTAGCCCTCCAAGACTCAGAGAGGGCTCTCTCTTTTCGATTTAACTTGGTTTGTATGGGATGGATTTTAGGCTAGCTATGAAAGTAATGAAAGTATGGGGTTGGGGTTTTGGTTTTTAAATGGTTAGTTTGGGACAGTAAGGAGGGCCACTAGGAAAATGGGGTCTGTGCTTAAATATGTGATTCACCCTCAGATCTAGACAAAGTTCTTACACAGGGAAAGGTAGTGGAAATGTTGGATCGAATTAAGTTTTGATGGTGTCGATTTGAGGAAGAACTAGGGGAGAAAAAAAAGCCAAGCAAAGGAGTAGCTAAGAATTTCTGAACTGAGCTTTAGCAGAAAAACATAAAGATTACCAAATGGTCAGATGCAGAGTATTTCATCAATAAATTCTACTCTATTACTATCATTTGATAATGAGAAATTGAAAACAAACGAAATGATAACAGGAAAACACTCAACAGAGAAGGGAAACGCCACCAACACCTCTGCATAGGAATCCTGCAAACAACATGTCTATTACTGATCGGTCATCTAAATATTACAGAAAGAGTTCTTTGGCCAAACACAGCCCACGCTCTAGCAAAGAAAATTACACCCTCATAGGTCGAACCCCCTATTTGTCTTTTACATCTGCATAAATAATAAAAATCCCCTCAGCCTTGCCAAGACTCGTGCTCTACCTCTGTTTTCTGAAAATAGAAAATAGTTACAAAGATTGATACATGTCAATGGTCTCCTAAAACAAACCAAACAGTAAATTAGATGGAAACTTAAAATTGGTAACTGCTGCCTCGACATCTGGCATAATGGAGGTTGTTTAAGATTTGTTGGCGAATAGACTCTAACAGCATCAAAAACCAATGAATGCAGAAGTCGTTGAATGCTTGAGGTTGTTGGAGATTTGCTTCCAGTTGGAGGATCAGTGCTCTAACCTTCTGCCATGTGTTCCCTATAACTGAATTCCCTATCTGCCATATGTTTCAGTCAATGCCTCAATGCTGGGATTTTTTTCCATTTGTCATGCGTGAAATTAAACTGCCACTGGTCGAGCTGCCATCTGCTCCAATGGCATTGTATCTATTTAAAAAGTCTTCTTTAAGATTGAAAAATTTCTTTACTGTCACAGGCACAGATGAATGTTCAGAGTGAGAATGTGGAGTAGGCCCATTTGGCTCATGGATGACGGTTCCTTCCACTTTTTTCTTCTTCTTGAGGTGGGTGCTGCCACCTTCCTTGTTGAAGGGCAATTGCATGGGTCCAAATGGAGAATCCATATCCAAATTTCCATTCATAGCATATCCAACACCCTTGCCTCTAATCCCAAAGCTCTACCAAATTATTTTGTAGGGGCGTTCCAGACAAAAGCAACTTATTTTCAACAGGCAAGGTTTTCAATTCCCTCAGCAATTTGTAGTTGGAATTTTTTAATCGGTGTCCCTCATCAACAACTAAATATTTCCAATCATAGCGAGCCAAAGCCTTGCTATCATTCATAAAAACCTCATAAGAAGTGACAATAACAGGGAATGTTGGACCCACTGTTTAAGGCATGTGGGTATTCCTCAGCTCTTTTCATTTGATTTTGGATCCATGATAGATTATAGCATTCATGCTTGGGACAAGCCTATTGATTTCATTCACCCAATTGGATAGAGTAGAAAGAGGAGTAACTACTAAAAATGGCCCATGCATGCCCATCCCTTTCAGATGAGCAAGAAGACCAATAGTCTGAACCGTCTTTCCTAGACCCATTTCATCTGCCAGGATTCCGTTGAGCTCATTTTGCCACAGAGAAATCATCCACTTTACACCCTTAATTTGATAGGACTTTAACCTTCCCCCAATCAATAGAGGAACAGGTTCTATATGTTCTTTCCAGTTCTTCTCCTCCTCTGTTAAATTATCAGAAGCATGAACTGGGATGTTTCCTATGAAATTCTTAGTCATGGCAACGATAGCATTTTTTGAATTTTTCTTTGTCTAATAAGAGTCTGCATTGGTAGCCACCATCTTACGCTTTCGACCCCTACCACTTTTCTTTACCGCACTTGCTTTTGCATTGCCATTATCACTTGGAATAAATGTGATGTCATCCATCTTCTCAATAAGAAACTTTTGAATAAAGTTGAGTCTGGATAAGAAGCTCATCCAATTTGTTAAATAACAAATGATCCATCTGTGAAGTCCCATTGCTTAGTTGCTTTTCCATTTCTGTCTTTTCTCACTCAGCTCGCTCTTCTTCTAGACATTTCTCTTCCATGGCCATATCCTCTGGAATTTCCAATGCTTCACCATGAACTGATAAATCATTATCCTCCACATCAACAACTGGCACTTCACTTCCAGACATTCCCTCATATTCTAAAACAGATATTGGCGAATGTGCATCTCCTTTAAGACTGGCAGTTGAATCTTTCTCTTGATCATATTTGGGAGCATCAGGACTCCTCATAGTGCCTTCTTTGTATGTTTTAAACTTATCACACTCCTCAAATATGTATATCTTTCCTGTCATCTGAGATCCTCCAAGGACAAGATCTTTGGCACCTTCCAGAGGCTTCTTCTGGCTATTGAAATTGATACTCTGCCATCCATCATCAACTATGAGAAACCTGGGAGGGCACCCACCATATACAAACTCCTTCACTCCCTACCAAACACTGACAGGATCATCAGTCAAATAAAATTCATTCCAAGTACACCATCCAAATCTGTCAACTATATTAGGGACTCTCTTCTCTTCCAACAATCTGAAGGTGCCAAGATGGACACTCATGGTGGTATATGCTTCTCTCATCAAGTCAAAAGGATTACCATTCGTATGAACATAAACACAGGCCTTGAAGATGGAGCATTGGATGAGGCTTGACCCACTCTGCTCCTCAGCAGAC
>CBVK0100410296.1:0-12524 GCA_900067695.1 Picea abies | reverse complement strand
AGATAGAGAGTGGGGGTAGAGAGATAGAGAGAGAAGGGGCAGCAAGTGGAGAGAGAGAGAGAGAGAAACGTGGGAGAGAAAGGGGGAGAGAGAAACAGGGGTATAAAGGGAGGAAGGAAGAGAGGGGTAAGGGGGGGGGAGAGAGAAAGAGGGGTGTATAGGGAGAAAGGGAAAGAGGGGTGAGAGACAGAGAGAGTGGGGGGTGAGAGGGGGAGAGAGTGTGTGTGTGTGAGTGATTAGTGGGAGAGAAAGAGGGGAGATAGAGAGAGTAGGGTATATAGAGAGGGAGGGGTAGATAGAGAGTGGTTGGGAGGGACAGAGAAAGAGAGGGAGGGGGAGGGTTATAGAAAGGGAGTGATAGAGAGAGGGGAGTTGGGGGGAAAGAGAAGGGTGGATATAGAGATGGGAGGGGGAGAAAGGGAAAATGGAGAGAGATAGGGAGGAAGGGAGAGATAGATAAGTAAGGGGGGAAGATATAGACTAATGGAGAGAGAGAGAAAGATAAGGGGGGGATATGGGGAGAGGGTGAAGGAGTGAGAGAGATAGAGTGGAGAGAGAGATAGAGAGAGAGAAGGGGGAGAGAGAGAGAGAGAGGGAGAGAGAGAGAGAGAGAGAAGTAGAGTGAGGGAGAGAGAGGGAGAAGGGAGGTATAAAGAGTGAGAGAGAGGTAGAGAGTGAGAGGGAGAGGGAGTGTGAGGTGGAGAGAGAGAGATAGAGAGAGAGAGATGGATGGAGAGAGGGGGGTCAAGAATGGGGTGGATTGGGATACGGAAAGAGGGAGAAAGGGAGAGAGACTTAGACGGGTGAGAGAGAGAGGGAGAGATTCTTAGAGTGGAGGAGATAGAGGGTGATAGGTGGGGGAGGGGAAGAGAGAGTGTTTTCACCTTAAGGTTTTGGAAAAACCACACTCGCGCCACAATTTAGAATTGTGTGCATGTCCAATATTTTTCATTTTGCGTCTCCAAGCTTCAATGTTGGCACCAACAAGTGATCTATTGCACACATCAACCAATTTTGAACTACGCATAAAGACTTGAATACATCACATGCACGTCAAATCCTTGAATATCTTCACTGATTATTGTAACCATTTTTTTAACAACCTGGCTAGTCATGGTTCAGGTTATGGGTGAGCTGGTAAGGTTGTTATGGTTGTCACTCTCCAATATACCTAAGAGGAATGCATGCAGATATTTAGGGTTGGGTTTTTTGGTCAACTAGGAGTTCATTATTATGTTAGTCATAGATGATTTAGAGTTTCAATTAATAAGTTTATCGGTTCTTCTCATGTTCTGGATGTTATGTGAATATGAGAGTGAAAGTAGATTGACGTCTGAGGGTGTTTTTGGTCTTTGTTTTCATTCTGGATGCGCACTGAGTAGGATATGCCCCCCCTGTGTATTGAAATGTATCTAAATGATGTTTATATTAATGAATGAAGCACGAAGCACCTTTTTCTATGTATATCATGGATTCTAGTATGAATGCATGTTTTTTATGTAGTATTATGTGTAGAACTTATAATAATGTTATGAATGAAAATGAAATGAATGCATGGCTCTTAGTTGGATATTATGTGTATGTATTGTTCCTTCATGATTTTCCCAAAACCTATGGTCTCTGTGATTCTCATGGAATTTTAGGTAAGACCTTATTTAGTCCTTGAAGATTGAATATGTCGGTACTTATGGGGTATTATCAATAAATCCTTTCGAACCATGGGTATAAAACCCCAATTCAACAATTGGTTTTGTTGTTTGGACCCGATGGATTTGTGCTACATGTTCAAGGAAGGAATTTACATGGAAACCATCAAGGAAGGAGATAAAATACTGGATATCTAGGAAGGAGGATCAGTTCACCTAACGAGATACCAAGAACCTTCAAATCAACCTCAAATGATGGAAATGAAGGTACATCAATAGATATTTGCATGAAATTTTCTTTGTTAAGTTGCATTTTTTATTGAATGAGTCAATAAAGAGATAGATACATATTAAATATGTATGGATAGCCCAAGAACCATTAGTTTGGGACCCATATGCACTTAATGGATTGAAATATATGGATAACAAGTGGTCCAGAGCTATCGGTTTTTGGTTTGATCATGTGAAAGAAGGTTATATTGTTGAGTTTGATATTGAAGGAAACAAATATTTCATTGGTGTTTAAATAAAGTTTACATCTATCCCTAGAAGGATATTGTTGGAAGAAAACCCCCTATGGATCAAGATGTTTTATGTAGAGAAGGGGATGATGTGCATGGATACTTATAGGATGGTAGAGTAAACCCCCTTACGTGGAGGGGGGGATGGAAATAAGGGAGAAGAAGAAAAGATGAAAGATAGAGTGGTTCCAGAAAAAAAAGGGATATAGAATAAAGTGATATGAGGTGAGATAGAATGGATCTAGAAGAACATAGGAGAAGAAGATCCCATAAATACACAAGAAGAGTTGAGCTAAGGAGGAAAGTCAATAAGAGAAGAAAAGAAAATAAAGAAATGGGTGACGGATGAGTAGTAATATCCAAGATGAAGAGAAGAGAACCCACGCCAGGAGGGTGTGCGAGAGAAAAATTTGTTCCAAAGAGAAGTGTAGAATAAGAGAGGTCATCAAAGATACATGACATTAGGAATGAGGTATCCAAAGAGGATACCAAAAGTTGTGGGATTATGATCAAATAAAATGATGTCATATCCCCTTAGCTAGTGGGATATGTAATCACATCTATTGATTAATTGGGTTGGTTGTCATTGATGTCAACTCTTGAAGAAAGTCCGGTAGCAGATTCCGGTAGCACAAAGGTATGGGTAATGGACCCAAGTTTGTTTGATGTATAATGGTATGAGTTTTGATATATTTGAAGGTAATAATATTCTATATGGACACGAAATGTCATGCCATTTCCGGTGGTATGTGAAACGTCACATAACTCCTCACGGTTAGATATTTATGGCCATGTGAAGTTGGAGAACCCTCATGAGACATCTAGAAGCCCCAAAAGGGCAAAGTAGCCAAAGTGGTTGCAAAGAAGAAATTATTTAAATAATAAAGTGAAGTGATGAGTGTACTATAAGTCAAAGTGGATGCAAAATAAATTATTTAAATAATAAAGTTAATGGAGAACTTACTAGGTAATGGACCCAAGTTTGTTTTATGGATAATGGTATGACTTTTGATATATTTGAAGGTAATAATATTCTATATGGACAGTAAATGTCATGCCATTTCCGGTGGTATGTGGAACGTCACATAACTCCTCATGGTTAGATATTTATGGCCATGTGAAGTTGGAGAACCCTCATGAGTCATCTAGAATCCCCAAAAGGGCAAAGTAGCCAAAGTGGTTGCAAAGAAGAAATTATTTAAATAATAAAGTGAAGAGATGAGTGTACTATAAGTCAAAGTGGATGCAAAAGAAATTATTTAAATAATAAAGTTAATGGATAACTTACTAATTATGGAAAGTGGTTAAGTTAATTGGACAAGTGGTTAGAAGTGGGTTAACCCTAAAATAAGGAAAGTGGGTTAAGATGGTTAGAAGGTAACCCTTTGAGGAAGCTACATGAAAATATAAATAAGAGGCAAGGGTCTCTCATTTAATCACACTTGAGCATATTTAATATATACAAGTGACTGAGGTCACCAAAGGATATCTAAGGCGAATTTTAGAGGGAAGGTGAAGTAAAAAAGCCTAAATTCAAGGGAGGATAAAGTCTTTTGATGATGCTTTCTAAGGTATGTTATTTACAGGTCATCTCACCATTTTTGCCATAACTTTTTTTCTACAATGATTCAAATAGAAAAATATGGAGGCCATTGAGAAAACATATCCAAGTAATTGTGATAAAAATTTCCACTTTTGGGTCATTGTATTTTGGGAGTTACATGTTGTGGAAAATAGGGCTTGTGGCTAGTCTTAAAACTAGTCTAAAACAGGTGTTTTGGGTAAAACATCATAACTTATTCATAACAGATCCAAATTTAGTAATACCAAATTTATTGGTTAGAGTACTTTCTTTAGTATTCTGTGTACCATTTTCAGATACAAAAAAACAAATATTTTGTACGAAGCATTCTCTACAAGTTCGTTCTCTATAAGCCAGAATTCAACAAGGTATGTAATTTTTTCTATAACTCCTTTTCTGGGAGGTTCCAAGCAATGAAACCTGGAGGAATTGTAGACAAGACACTTAATAACATTGTGGACTATTTTTATATATTTATTCATTACAGGTATATAGTTATGATTATTTCAAGTTAGGGTTTTTGACTAATCCAAAATTAGTCATGTGAGACGAAAGTAAAGTTTGATGAAAATGCTAAAAGTTAAGGAAGGTTTGCAGGTATGTGATCATATACACCATGTATGTTACAGAGTCACAAATTAGATTTGGATGATGAAATTCATGAGTGATTTTGGTTGAGGTTATTTGTACAGGTTTGGTGCATGGTTGATGCACTTGTTTATGGTACAGGTTGAGGTACATGTTGATTTATGGTACATGTTGGCATAGGTTAATGGTACAGGTTGTTACAGGTTGTTTGGTGCAAGTTGATTGGTACAGGTTTACAGTAGTATATCTCACAGTGATAGTGTGACAGTGGTTCCATCATTCTACTTATATTTTAGGGCGGTTGGATGGGGCAAGGATAGGTTGTTGTAGCCACCTTTTGGTTGTAGCCGGAGAACATAGGGGGTTGTAGCCACCTTCCAGTTGTAGCCAGAGAACATAGGGGGTTGTAGCCTCCTTCTGATTATAGCCAGAGAATTGGGGAGTTGGAGCTTCCTTCAGGTTGTAGCATGAGAAACTAGGGGTTGGAGCCTCCTTCCAATTGCAGCGAGAAAACAAAGGAAGTTGGTGCATCCAATGAATGTAATTCTTAAATACATATAAGAAAAATCATTATGTGGTTTTCTCCTGCTTTGGGTTTCCACGTAAAACATTGGTGTACTGTGTATGTGTATGATTGCTCATTTGTTCATTCTTTATTTACTCTACAACTATTGTATGATAGTGATACATTGATATAACACTTGCATTTTATGGTTAAAAGGATTAAATTTCTCTATTACTGATTTAACCCCCCACTCAGTAATCCAACAATTGGTATCAGAGAAGGTTCCTTCAGGAATCAGTTTAATCACTAAAAGGTAGATAATGGAGAGAAACAACATGTATAAAAGTGGAATACCTCAGCTTGATGGACATAAGCATTCATTTTGGAGCAGAAGGATGAAAACATATATACATGCATAGGGATTTGAAATTTGGTAATCGGTGGTAGATGGATACAAAGAACCAACAGTTTTACCAACAAGTGAAAGAGAAATAAAACTCGTCCAAAATAATTCCAAAGCCACAAATGCACTTCTAAATGGTCTTGGTGAATCGGTATACACCAAAGTTATACATTGTAAATCCGTTAAAGATATTTGGGACAAACTTAAAAATATTTATGAAGGAGATTCAAAAGTCAAAGAAGCAAAGCTTCAAACTTACAGAGGTCAGTTCGAACAACTAAAAATGAAGGAATATGAGAATATTGCAACTTACTTCTTACAAGTCGATGAAATAGTAAATGCAATCATAGGATTGGGAGAAGAAATTAAATAATTTGTAATTGTTCAAAAGGTACTAAGATCTCTTCCTATGAGATTTGATCCTAAGATATCAGCACTAGAAGAAAGAGTAGATCTAGACACAATAAGCAAGGACAAACTACATGGAATATTCACAACATATGAAATGAGAACTGAAGAGGAAAATCTAGATATAAAAGAAGAAACTTTCAAAGTATCCAAAAGGTCAAAGAAAAAGGGAAAGAAAAAAAAAAGAACATAGTAGAAGTAGTGACATCTCGGAAGATGATGAAGAAGTGGCCAACTTTGTCAGAAGATTGAACAAGGGAACCAATGATAGATATAAAGGTAAGCTTCCATTGATTTTTTTTAATTGTGATAGCATTGGTCATTTTGCTAACAAATGTCCTTATAAGAAAATAAGAGGAATTATGAAGATTACTCAAATAGAAAACAAACATATAAAGGAAAAAGAACCACAAAGAAAGATTCCAAGAAAATCTTATGCACCAAAGAAGAAATATCCTCATCAGATGAAGATGAAGTTAGTGACAGTGAGACAGAAAGAGTTATATTCATGGAAGTAGAAGACTCTGATAAATAAGACACTGAAGAAGAATATGAAGAGGAAGAAGTTGACTATCGAGAAGAATTATTGAGTTCCATATAAGTTATAAGAAGAGAAAACAAGAAAAACAAGAAGCTACAAAAAGAACTAGACAAGAAAGAAGACACTCATGAACCAGAACAAATGATCACGAAATTGAAGGTTCAAATAGAAGAAGATAAAAGAATTGAAGAAGAACTGAAAGAACAACTAGAAGAAAGAGACAAGATCATTGGAAATTTGGAAGCAGTGATTGTCACATTGAGAAAGGATCTTCAAAAGAAAAATATGCAAAACAACTCAAAAGTTTTGGATAACATTATCAGCAGTCAAAATCCTCATCATGACAAGTTTGGAATTTGATACAATCATACAAAAAAGGGATCAAGCTCCAAAGCAACAGAACAAGAAACATATCCAAAAAATTATGCAGAAACAATCAAAGGGGATAGGAAGATTATAGGGACACTCCTCCACTAAGAAGATTCATATTTCAGAATCAATGACCGACAGAAATAAATAGACCTCAGGAGGAAGAAGGATTAATAAGAGTAACTCCTTTCAGAATATATTCAACTCCTAGGTATCAAACTATCTTTTTTGTTTTATGTTATGCATGCAATAATTTTGGATATAAAGTTGTAAATTGCAAATATAATAGCAGGAACATAAACAACTTTGAAATTCATACACAAAATGGTTATCCAATAAGGCCTAGTGAAACATAGAGAAGAAACTACAATAGGTTTGAATCATTGAGCACTGAAGTGGAATGCTACAAGTGCAACAACTTCGGACACATGGCCAAATATTGTAGAATGATAGTTCCTCCCAAAGAACCACAACAGAAAAACAACAGTCACAGACAAGAACCTCAGAAGAAAACTTGGATAAGAAAGAAGAATCAATACAGCAATGAAGAATGCACACTCACTCTACAAGCTAAGCATAAGAAACGTGGTTGGTATGTTGATAGTGGTTGTTCAAAACACATGAAAGGTGATAAAGACAATTTTCTTACATTAAGAAAGGAAAGAGATGGATCAATCTCTTTCGGAAATGATGATTCAACTAAGATCATTAGAAAATACACAATCATAATTGGAAACAAGAACACCAAGGAAGAAAATGTTCTAGTAGAAGATATGAAACATAATCTTCTAAGTGTAATTCAAATGTGTGAACAAGGTCATAAAATTAATTTCGATTCACAGAAGTGCAAGATAAGAAAAGAAGGTGCAAAAAAATTGATTGCAACAACTACAAGAACTTCAAGCAACATATATGTATTAAGTGAAATTGGAAATGAAAAGTGTTTTCTAGGAAAGGAAATGAAAAGTGTTTTTTTGAAGGGTGGTTACGGCACAGAAGAATGGGTCACATAAACTTTCATAACCTTGTCAAAGTCGGTAGGAAGGAAGCAGTTAGAGAAATTCCCCAAATCATGAAACCAACCAACACTTTATGCAAGCACTGTCAACAAGGAAATCAAGCAAAGACCAGGTTCAAATCAAAGGAATATTCAACAACAATACCACTGGAAATTGTGCATATTGATCTAGTTGGACCAACTACAAGAAAGGGTTTAAAAGGTGATAAATACTTTATGTTATTAGTTGATGATTATACAATAATGACTGCAGTTTTCTTTCTCAGTAACAAGTCAGAAGATTTTGAAAAATTCAAGGTCTACAAGGAAATGGTTGAAAATGAAACGGACTCAAAAATCAAATGTTTGAGATCTGATAATGGAGGAGAGTTCAGTTCAAAGGAATTTATGGACTTCTACAACAAGAATGAAATAAAAAGGAAATTCTTCGTTGCTAGGACACCTCAACAGAATGGAGTTGTTGAAAGAAAGAACGGGACAATATAGGAAATGGCTCGAACAATTCTAATGGATTCTAGATTGATAGATATTTTGTGTACACGTGCAGTGCATACATCAGTTCACATTCAAAACATATTAATTATTAGAAACAACAATAACGAAACTCCCTACGAGCTATGGAAAGGAAGACCAACAAATGTGAAGCACTTCAGAGTATTTGGAAGCAAATGATACATCAAAAGAGAAGTTGGAAAAATGAGAAAGTTTGAATATCGTGTGGACAAATGAGTACTTGTTGGTTAATCAAGTACAAGGAAAGCATACAAATGTTACAATCTGAGGTTGAACAAAGTTTTGGAAAACATCAATGTAACAATTGATGAAACAGGTGGACGAGAATCAACGGAAGAAGAAAATGAATCAGTGGAACAACTTTATGAAGAAGAAGAAGCAAAATATGAAGAAGAAGGAGAAGGATAAGATGAAAAAGATCATACAAAAGTATAAGAGAAGGTTTAGCAAGTGCCTCCAAAGACACCTAGAAAACAAATATAGAAGAATCATCCTTCAGATCAGATTATCGGAAACAAAGATGCAGGAGTTGAGACTAGAAGAAGAATTTGTTCACTAGAACAAATGCACCTAGTACTCTCATCTACGATTGAACCAAACAATTTTGAAGAGGCCAGCAAGGATGAATTTTGGAACAAGGCCATGAATGAAGAATTGGATCAAATAGAGAATAATGACACTTTGGAATTGGTTCCAAGACCAAGGAATAAAAATGTGATTGACACAAAGTGGGTTTTCATAAATAAATTGAATGAAGATGGACATGTTACAAGTAACAAAGCTATATTGGTATATAAAGGATATGCACAGGTTGAAGGAATTGACCTTGAAGAGACATTTTCCCCAGTTGCCAGAATGGAAGAAATCTGATTGATTTTATCTTATGCATGCTCCAAAAATATTAAAGTGTATCAGATGGACGTGAAATCATCTTTTCTGAATGGGGAACTTGAAGAATAAGTATACATTGAACAACCAGAAGGATTTCAGTTGTCAGAGAACGTAAATTATGTGTGTAAATTGAAGAAGGACTTGTATGTTCTAAAACATTCTCCTAGAGCATGGTACTCTAGACTGGATAAATATATACAGTAGGTAGGTTTCAAAAAAGGAAGTGCAGACAACAACCTATACATCAAGGTAACTCAATATATTATTTTTTTAATTGAAGTTTATGTTGATGATATTATTTTTGGAAGTAATGATGACAGGTTAAGCCATCAATTTGCAAAGGATACACAGAATGAATTTGAAATGTCATTATTCGGAGAACTATCCTTCTTTCTCGGTCTTCAAATACATCAAAGTAACCAAGGAATTTTTGTTTCTCAAACTAAGTATATCAGAGAAATTCTAAATAGGTTCGGAATGGAATATTGCAAACCAGTTACCACTCCTATGAAAACCAGTTGCAAGTTGAGCAAAGATGATGATTCAAAGTCTACAGACCAGAGGTAATACATATCGATGATTGGTAGCTTACTATATGTGACAACATCCAAACAAGATCTAATGCAGGAAGTTGGACAGGTGACATGATTTCAAGCAGCACCAAAGGAATCACATGTCTTAGCAGTGAAGAGGATTTTCAGATATCTCAAAGGAACAGAAGAGTTTGGATTATGGTATCCAAAAGGAAAATATCTATCACTTATTGCCTACATAGATGCAAATCAGTTAGGTTGCATTGATGACCGACGAATCATCAGTGGAGCAACATTCTACTTGGGTGAGTGTTTAATATCTGGTATAAGAAAGAAACAATCATCAGTATCTTTATCTATAGTTGAAGCAGAATATATTGTAGCAGTAGGATGTTGTACAAAGGTTCTATGGATGAAACAAACTTTGACAGATATACAGTTTGAGTATGATGATCTATTTCCAATCTATTGTGATAATACAAGTGACATCAGTATCTCAAAGAACTCGATGATGAACTCCAAGATGAAGCACATTCCAATCAAGTATCACTTTCTATGGGAAAAGGTTGTAGAGAAGAACATCACAGTTGAATATCTAGGTACAAAAGAACAAGTGGCAGACATATTTACAAAATCACCTCCAAGGGAATCCTTTGAGTATCTTCGCTAGAGACTCAGATTAATTTCTACTCCAAAATGAATTCTTTTGAATGCTTATCTTATATGTTTTAGATTTACATAAGGAAACACCATAAAGAGGACAATTCATGTTGGGAGATCAGTTTCAAGAAGAGTTCAGTCAGGGGTAGCATCCCCAGATGGAATGATACATTTTCCATTGATGACAAAAGGGGAGAGATTTATCATATGAAAAGGTAAATGCTTGGAGAAAGAGAACAGAGGCAAGGTTCCAGGGGGAGTGATGGTCACAAGGGGAGCATGAGTGATATGAATTCAATATTGCATAAGAGTTTTTCCATCAATTCCAAAGGGGGAGATTGTTGATTAATTGGGTTGGTTTTCATTGATGTCAACCCTTAAAGAAAGACGGGTAGCAGATTCTGGTAGCACAAAGGTATGGGTAATGGACCCAAGTTTGTTTGATGGATAATGGTATGAGTTTTGATATATTTGAATGTAATACTATTCTATATGGATAATACATGTCATGTAATTTTTCGGTGGTATGTGGAACATCACATAACTCCTTATGGTTAGAGATTTATGGCCATGTGAAATTGGAAAACCCTCATGAGTCATCTAGAAGCCCCAAAAGGGAAAAGTAGTCAAAGTGGTTGAAAAGAAGAAATTATTTAAATAATAAAGTGAAGTGATGAGTGTATTATAAGTCAAAGTGGATGAAAAATAAATTATTTAAATAATAAAGTTAGTGGAGAACTTACTAATTATGGAAAGTGGTTAAGTTAAGTAGACAAGTGGTTAGAAGTGGGTTAACCCTAAAATAAGGAAAGTGGGTTAAGATGGTTACAAGGTAACCCCTTGAGGAAGATACATGAAAGTATAAATAAGAGGCAAGGGTTTCTCATTTAATCACACTTGAGCATATTGAATATCTACAAGTGACTGAGGTAACCAAAGCATATCTAAGGCGAATTTCAGAGGGAAGGTGAAGTAAACAAGGTCAAAATTCAAGGGAGGATAAAGTCTTTTGATGATGCTTTCTAAGGTATGTTATTTACAAGTCATCTCATCATTTTCTCCATAACTTTTTTTCCATAATGATTCAGACAATGAAAACTGGAGGTCATCGAGAAAACATATCCAAGTAATTGTGATAAATATTTCATCTTGTGAGTTGTTGTATTTTTGGAGTTACACGTCATGGAAAATAGGGTTTATGGTCAGTACTGAAACTAGTCTAAAACAGGTGTTTCAGGTAAAAACGTCATAAATTCTTAATAACATATCCAAATTCAGTAAGAACAAATTTATTGGTTAGATTACAGTCTCTAGTATTATTTGTACAGTTTTTAGATCCAGATAATAAATATTCCATGTGTGGCACGCTCTACAAGTTATCTCTCTAGAATAAACTAGAATTCAACAAGGTATGCCATTTTTCTTATAACTCCTTTTCTGGGAGGTTCCAAGCAGTGAAACCTAGAGGAATTGCAGACAAGACAATGAAGAACATTGTGTACTATTTTTATATCTTTATTCATTACAGGTATATATTTATGATTATTTCAAGTTAGGGTTGTTGACTAATCCAAAATTAGTCATGTGAGACTAAAGTAAAGTTTGATGAAAATGCTAGTCTCTTGTTGTTAAATTTAAGGAAGTTTTTCATGTATGTGATCATATACACCAGGTCTGTTACAGAGTTACAAATAATATTTGGATGATGAAATTGATAATGGATTTTGATTGAAGTTATTTGTATAGGTTTTGTGCATGGTTGATGCACTTTTTTATGGTACAGGTTGAGGTACAGGTTGATGTATGGTACATGTTCGCACATGTTATTGGTATAGGTTGTTACAGGTTGTTTGGTGCAGGTTGATTGGTACATGTTTACAACAGTATATTTCACAGTGACAGTGTGACAGTGGTTCCATCATTCTACTTATATTTCATGGAAGTTGGACAGGGAAAGGACAGGTGGTTGTAGCCACCTTCTGGTTGTAGTTGAAGAACATAGGGGGTTGTACCCTCCTTTTGGTTGTAGCCAAAGAATTAGGGAGTTGGAACTTCCTTCAGGTTGTAGCCTGAGAAACTAGTGGGTTGGAGCCTCCTTCCAGTTGCAGCTGGAAAACAAAGGAAGTTGGTGCTTCCAATGAATGTAATTCTTAAAGACATATAAGAAAAATCATTTTGTGGTTTTCTCCCGCTTTGGGTTTCCACGTAAAAAACTGGTGTACTGTGTATGTGTATGATTTCTCATTTGTTCATTATTTATTTAATCTAAAACTATTGGATGATAATGCTACATTAATATAACACTTGCTTTTTCTGGTTAAAAATGATTAAATTGTTCTATTACTG
>CBVK0100410295.1:0-12524 GCA_900067695.1 Picea abies | reverse complement strand
GAAACCCCCCCCCCCCCTCCCCTCTTGGGGGTTCTGCAACCTCTATGTCTAGGATCTTTCAATATACTGAGTCAGATCGAATCTTCGGGCTCCTTCTTGACCCCAACTCAAATTCTACAGGCCCCTTTTCTCCTAAGGCACATGTTCTATGAGATCCGCGAGCCCTTTCTCTAGAGTTCTTGACAATTTTAAGTTGGCGACTGCTAGCTCCTTTATTCTAGTCCCTCTCCTACATGTGACCTCGGGCTATGACCCAGGGCTTAATATCCTGGCTGCTCCATACTCTGTGCTTCAATCATTTCTACTACAGTCATTGACAAATATTTTGAACCTTGAACTGCGAATATAACTTGTGCGAGGATCAACGGTCCCTACCACTTCCTCATATCAATGACCCTCAATTGTTTCAGGCTTCAGAGCTTCGGAAAATTCCAAAACCCTATCCAAAAAAACCTCTGGAGTAGAAAATCTCTGAAGTTCACACCCTATCCAAAAAAACCTCTGGAGTAGAAAATCTCTGAAGTTCACAATGACTCCACATGTCCTCGTCCTACAATGGCTCGGATCTAATTCGCCTTTGGTTGATTCTCCTCTTGCAAATCCTCTGAAGGATCAAACCTATGAAGTGTACAA
Organism: Picea abies; assembly: GCA_900067695.1. Taxonomy (NCBI): domain Eukaryota; kingdom Viridiplantae; phylum Streptophyta; class Pinopsida; order Pinales; family Pinaceae; genus Picea; species Picea abies. The sequence continues at coordinate 11,891 of CBVK0100410295.1, read as the reverse complement.
TCTACTGACACTTGTCCAATTCCAATGGACGGCTGAGATATTCTCCGCTACTTCGGGCTACAAGAGGTTTTGAAGCTTGACACTTCAAATCCTTTGAAGTGGCTCTCTTCTGCCTGGACTTAGATATGATGGTCCAAATTTGTCTCTGTAGCCAATCCAATGACTACCATAGCTTCCTCCTTTGATACTGTTACTCTTTCCTTTGACTGAATGATTTCTTGATAATTTTCAAAGGTTCGGCTTTTGAACCTTCTCATGCAAGCTTGGATACTTTAAGTCTCAACTTGCACTTTTCCTCCTAAGATTTGGGACTTGGAATATGTTTTCTTCTGTGCACTCCTTGTTCTCAAATCATAGTCCAATACTTGAACTGTTCTTGGCCTTCTGCACTCTTTGCAAAGACTCTGTGTGAAATGGCATTATTCCTCCTGAGATTTTTCTTGCTCAAATCCCCAAGGGAGTCAACCCTTCTGCACCCTTCAAAGGGATATCTGTGCCCTCTTGGAAACTTCTTCTCAAGAACTCCTTGTTGATATTCCCATAGTATTCAGTGAATCTATGAGTGTCTTCTATTCCGACACTTCTCTTCTCATAACTCAAGATAGATTTCCCCTTGTGCACAATTGCATCTACTCGATGCCCTCTTGGTAGAGCCCTATGAAATCCTCAACAATTTTGTCTCTCTGTGCCTCCTCTACACAAACTCTCCTCTAAGGTGTTAAGTAACCTTGATGCTCCTCTTTGATTCTATAATTTCTCTGGGGTTCCCTCCTAGCATGTTCTTCTCTAACTCGAAAGAGTTCAGATGCTGACTCCTTGCGCTGGCTACAAAGTTTCAATACCCTGTCGTGCACTCCTTGCAGAGCCTAAAAGAATCCAAAAACAACTCCAACAAACTCATAGACAGATAGGGAAGTCTATCTATCACTTACAGATGGAAATTATTCATACACATCTACAACATAAACTCATAAAAAAAAATGACATCCATTCTTAAAACATATAAACGCATAGACTCATATGCAGGAAAAACAAATTTTTGTATTATCTCTGAATGTCTATACAGATGTTTACAAAGACTAGACCACAACAAAGGCTCAACGTTCTCTCCTCTCCTTTCTCTCTTATCTTTCTCTACGTGCTAGTGCTTCCTCCTTTCTCTCTCTAATTAATTTTGATACAAATATCTTTCTCAAAAGAGGGCTCCTCGAGCCTTTCCATCCAAGCTACCTAAATCTCATTAATTACATTGAATTTCATTCAATTATCATCTAGTTTGAATCTGATCTAGATCTCATCATCATGTCAACCATTAAAGGCAACATCATGTCCTGCCTCCACAAAGGCATCGACTTCTCTCTTCCATCCTTACAAACATTTAATTGCATTAAATAAGTTTGAAATTTGAAAATGAGGTAAAAATGAGAGGATTGGCGCCTCTCCCCTCCTTCAACGGGATCTAATGTGTTGTAATGTTGGAGAGTTGTTGAGGTGGAGAGATGCTCCTGCATCATACTCCACTACTAGGAAAATCATCAGATCTCGTTCATGAGCTCCTCTGTCCCAGTGTTGAAATCCCCCTGTATCCTAAAGTCTCCTTTGTAGTTGTCCTCCTGCTCATCTGCTTTATCATTGTTGTTGTCATTGCTTCCCTGCTACTCTTAGAGGTCCTCCTCTATTCATCTTCTCCCAGCTGAAAAATTATTGTACTGACCTCAACATCATCCTCCTTATCTCCTCTACTAATTATTCCATCTTCTCTAGTGGTAGGCTCTTTGGCAGTCTTCTCTATTGCACTTCCTCCTTGGTAATGGGTAGATCAACCTAATCCCCCAGGATATTTTCTCCTCTATTTGTTTCCAACTTAACCTATTGGATGTGCTGACTTTTCACTATCACCCTTCTCTCTAGGGCTTCAAATTATTCATATAGATCAACAAATTCCATGCTGTATTATTCCTCTTCTATTGAAAAATCCAGTGTTGCAGTCATCTCCCGTTCAGTTGCTTGGCTGAAAATTTTGAGAAATTCTATTGAGTTCTCTTCTCCTTCTATTGGGGTAGATATTAGTGTCTTCTCCTGTAACACATGCTTTGACCCCAACATGCCTATGTGACAAGAATACCTCAATTCCCCCAGTGATCAAAATACTCCTTTGATGCTCCTCTATCAGTACTCCTTGCTGATCTGAACTCACTTCTGATATCCTAAGACTTTAAGGCAGTCTCATTCTAATTCCCTTTCCCACTTGGAAATCTAGGATTTCTCCCCTACTGTCCTGACAGTCTATGAGGTCTTCAGCTGATCTCACCCCATTGCCCACTTGGAAATTTGAAAATTCTTCTCTTCCCTCTTGGAATTTTATGAGACCTTTAACTGATCTCCCTTCCTCATCATTGAGGGTTCTCCCAATTTCTAGTTCACATATGTAAACCATCTCCTTTTCTGTGTCACTGAGGCTTTCAACATGCCTCAACCACCTCCTTACTACACGTTGCTTCGTTCTGGCCAACAACTTCTGAACATGCCATGTTGCTTTCTTTTTCAAAGGCCATTCATACCTTCCATGTACCTTTGCTTCTTGTTGCATCTTCAATTTCAACTTCTCCATATTTTCCCTTATCTCAATGAGATCCTTGTCAACTTATGCTTTAATTTTTTGCTAGCGTTCCTTTCCTTGACCATGCCCATGGCCTTCAGTAGTCATTTTATCCTTCTATCTGCCCTCCTGGTAAGTCTGTTGTTCACTCTACAACTGAGAGCATCTCCATCTTCCCTCACGACTCACCTGGTTGTTTATTGATCATTGTGGACTTGCAACAATCCTTCACACATAGCGTTTATTGATCATTGTGGACTTGCAACAATCCTTCACACATAGCATCAGTACTCTGCCTCCTTCTTCACCTGTTGTCTACAGGAAAAATTATTCTTTTGATACTACTTGATGTGGCCAAACTATCTCCTTTATCTCTTTCACCTAAAATATACAGACGAAAATTATGCTTTGATACCACCTGACATAGTCCCCCCCTCCCCTCCTAGGGGTTTTGCGACCTCCTGGTCTAGGAAATTTAAACCTTCTGAGTCAGATCGACTCTTCGGGCTACTTCTTGAACCCAAATCAAATTCTACAAGCCCCCTTTTATCCTAAGGTGCAGGTTCTGTGAGACCCACGAGCCCTTTCTCTGGCACTCTTGACCATTTTAAGCTAGTGGTCGCTAGCTCCTTTCCGCTAGCCCCTCTCCTACATTTGACCTTGGGATATGACCTGAGGCCTAATATCCTAGGTGCTCCAGACTTTAGGCTTTGACTATCTCGACTGTAGTTGTCGCCAAATCTTCCGAACCCCAAATTGTGAATATAACTTGTGCGAGGATCACCCGTCCCCACCACTTCCTCAGATCAATAGACCTCAAATTTTTTGATCTTCGACACTTCGGTGAATACTGAAACACTATCCAATGAAAACACTGTAGTAGAAAATCTTCGAAGTTCACAATCTGGCACCACATGTCCTCATCCTCTGATGGCTCAAATCTATTTCAACTTTGGTCGATTCTCCTCTTGGAAATCCTCCGAAGGATCAAACCTACGAAGTGCATAATCTGGTGACACCTGTCCAATTCTGATGGATGGTTGAGATATACTCTGCTAATTCGGGCTCCGGGTGTTTTTGAGGCTCGACACTTCAAATCCTATGAAGTGTCTCCCTTCTGCCTGGAATTATATCTGACGGTCCATATTTGTCTCTGCAGCCAATCCAACGGCTATTGTAGCTTCCTCCTTTGATACTGCTACACCTTCCTTCGAATGAAGGATTTCTTGATAATTTTTAAAGGTTCAGCTTCTGAACCTTCTCTTGCGAGCTCAACTTCTTCTTTTCATCCTCAGCTTTGGGACTTGGAATAAGTCTGCTTCTACGCACTCATGCTTGACTCGCATTCCACTACTTGTGTAATAAGTTCTTGGACTTTTGCACTATGTTCAAAGAATCTGTGCGAAATGCCACTATTCATCTTGAGCTTTTTCTTTCTCAAATCCCCAAGGGACTCAACACTTCTTCACCCTACGTACCATCCTCAAAATGAGGATAAGTACTCAACAAGTTTCCCTAGGGATATGTATTCCATGGAAAAAAATAATATTTAATGTACTTGTTATTTGGACAGTTTTTATACCATTTCTTCAACTATTTCCAACCCAATTAATAATTTTGGGGAAAACCATCTCTGGTTCAGTTCCAGTTTTGACTACTTTTCCTGCTTGTGTCATTAGAACAAATTCCTTCAAGTGAGGGGGTTCATAAATAACAATAATCTTGGTTCCCATTGGTGGGATTAGATTTGGTTCTACAATAGGTCGATTGGGTTTATAATATACTCTAATTATCTGACTCTAGTTGTGAGATACTCTTTTAAGGAGATCCTCAACAGAAGATGTTGTGAGGTACCCTTTCAAGAATACCCTAAAAAAAATATGGGGTACACAGGATGAGGAAAGGCTTTGTATTGTGTGATTAATTCTACAATACTTTATGTGTATTTTTTAAAATGAATAGTATGAATTAAAAAATCTCTTGTGACGTATAAGTTCTCATTGATGGGTCATGAAGATAAGGGTTATGGTTTTTGTTGGTTTAATTAGTATTATTATTTTGTAATATTTTTTTCCAAAGAAAACAAAACATAATTTATATTCATAGGAAGAGTGGAAATCATATTATTTATTTTTTGGCCCCACTTTACATAACAACAATATATATATCTTATCCTCTTTTATCAAAATAGAGCAACTAAAGATCTCTAAAACTATTATATCAACATTTTTTCATCTTTTGGAAAAAATCATATTCCATTGTCATTAAAGCCTAGTGTTTTATTTGTTTCACGAGATTACAATAATCAAACAATAGTGACCCATAGAAAAAATATAAAAAAACATCACAGATACAAAAACACAAAAAACTTCAAAGTATAATATATGAAAAATTTACTAGAGTGAAAATAAGATAAATAAAACCATGAGATGTGGAATATAAAATGAGAGGAGACAAAAACTCCCTCCCTGAATCCCTACAACTCCATTGTTCCTTTTTCTCGATGAATTCCCTCTTTAGACATATTATGAGCTATATGTGTGAAATACATAATTTCAAAAGCTTGCACAACCCCCTGAATATTTTTTCCAAAAGGTTTCAACATAACATTATTTATTTGAGAAGCACATTTCAATATAATTGATCACTAAAGAGAAGTCTCCATAAATCCCGATGAGTTAAGTTTTTTTTCCAGAGAACATTTTAGAGGCAATTATAGTTCCATGAATTATGCACAACTACGTTTCGCCATATATTTGAATATTTTATGTATTTTTTATTTGACTAGTTATGAGACCAATTTTTTAGTTGTTTCCAGCCCAATTAATAATATTTGGGAAAAATAGTTTCGTTCCAATTCTGACTAATTTTTATGGATATGTGATTGGAACAAATTACTACAAGTGAGGGAGTTCATACAAATTAACTTGTCTGAAATTCGTTGCATCATAGATACCAATTCTTCAGTTGGTTTCGACACAATTCATAGTTTTGGGGGAAATAGTTTGGTTCCAATTCTAACTACTTTGATTGGATATGTGATCAGAAAATATTACTACAAGTCAGGGCGTTCATAAAGCTTAAGTTGGTTGACATTCTTTGCATCATAGATGGAAATTTTAAGTGCTAAATCCAAATTTTAATGTGTTCCAACCCATTTTATGAGTGATGGTGTGTAAGGACCATACAAACCATACCAAATAGGCTTGATATTGTGATGAGGATGATTTATGAAGCATTGGTTATCCAAGTGGATAAAAACACTCTAACCAATATGAATTTGTGGTTGAACTCAATGTTGGTCATGCAATTCCTTGTACTTGGCATATGTGTGTTTAAGGTTGCAATTTTCTATGAACCTTGTCCAAGTTTTGCACAAAAAAAGAAACGTTGTCTTGCTTCTTCTGCTAATAGGATATGGATGATGTAGGGATAGAAAATAGAATCTCATAAGGAACTAAAGGTTGGACACCAAAATAGATCTCAAATGAGGTGTGTCTTATATATACATGAGTGTCTCTGTTCAAGTTTTTCTACAATACATGCAACTATCAATCCTATATATTATTCCATTGATAATAGATGCAAAGGTCACTAACCAATTTTTTGTTCAACACCTGATTTTGGCCATCAATTTGGATGCAATTTGCATATAAAAAGAAGTAAAGAACAAAAACTAACAATTTAAAACTTCAATAAATGTGCGTTGTGAGTACCTCTAACAAAAACCCAGTAATCACTTCAATTGATATCCAAGTATAGATAACATCCATTTGTATTTTAGGCAAAATAAGCCTTTTAAATTTAAGTACATATTTAACATTTTTGTGTTAAACTATTGAGTATGTGAACCATGTTCCCTCCAAATACATCACATGTATAATTCAAACAAAACTAACACAATGGGGATGCCCTAAAATATGGAAGCCCGCAATGAGTTTCCAATGCATGTGTGTTATTTTCCTTAGTATGCTTTAAACAAATTACAGTTCCCAGTTAAAACAAACCCAAAATTAAGAGATCTACAATGAATTTCCATGCATGTGTTTCTTTTCTCAGTGTTTTTATAAACAATTATTTGTAAGTCAATCTTCTCTGATCATATTTTTGAAACACATGAAAAACATTAAAACAATATGATGAAAATTGGATTATACCCAAAATATTATAATTTTAAGAAATTAAAATCTCAAAAGATTATAAACACACCAAGTAATTATAGGAAAAGACAATGTGAGGAAACAAAATATATTTCCGAAGAATTGGATATGAAATAAATAAACACCAGTCTTTATTTGAAATAAACGACACTCAATATGAGAAAGTGTTTCACTAATATGATTCTGTAGACAAGCCCATAACAAGGTGACGCACTGAAAAAAATTATTTTCTATGGTTTTCCACAAAATACAAACGAAAGCAACTTTTGTTCCCAAAACATAAGGATACATGTTTCTTATAATCATATATTTTTATCCATGCAACATAGAACATGCATTTAATATATTTAATTTCATAACTATATGCTTTAGGGAGCCTCTACAGTATAAACGATAAATAGTTTTGACTAGTAGTATCTTCAATTTTGTGACAATCAATACGATAATTGGAAAATTTTCTATTTGCTACAAATTTCAAATTTATGAATGGAATGTAAAAAAAGTGTATCATGTAGATATTGAATATTGCATGTGTTAAATATGTATAGAATTTACATATCTGTAAAATTTGCACCAATTCCCATTTTCACACATCAAACAAGTATTTAGAAGGTTACCAAAATTCTATTTGAACATAACCAGAGTAGGAAGTAAATTTGAAAGTCCCAAACAAACAACTTTAACATTCAATGATAAAACCACATATAAAAAATATGTGTGAAAATTTTCAAAAGCATAACCACATGGTTATTTCTGATATATATTTTCTTGATGAATGAAAACAATGTATTTTTTTTTAGAAAAACATGAGCTCTACAATAATCCATGATAATTTTTGGTGCGTAATTGATCAGACCAGGGTCCTGCTCAGGTTACCAAACAAAGGTACCATGTAGTCTAGAGTGTTGACATTTTCATCTCCTACGAAGAGAATAAGTCTCACTCGAAGTGAAACCAAGACAGTAGGATAGGGAAGGGTAAGAAGAATACTTAGGTGGGTTCCCAAAACCTTCAATATTCACCATGATCTTGCATGAGATAGACTAACTTATAGAACAGATTGGAACTCACACATACTGGAATTAAAGATACTTAATTTTCTAAAATCATTCATACACAAGGATATCATATGGATCCCATTAAGAATAAATAAATGTTGTAAAGTTACAATGCATAAATCTAAACACAAAATGACACATTATATTTCAAAATTTTCGGTCCTTCATCTATTATCATCAGAACCTATCAGATACAATCTCATATGTATAAACTAGTACTCTGTTATAGACTTATGACTCTGGAATCATGTCACAGAGCTCTATCTACCCACAATTGTATATAGGCTACATTATAGAATTTTCTGTAGTGTTTTATAATTTTGCCACTGCCTTAGTGTAATTTTCGTCGTTATTACCTGTTGTCTTTATCCTCTATTCAAGATCGCTTTCTGCCCTGCTAATGTTGATTTCGAACAACCCATGAAATCTTCTGCTCAAAGCATCAACTACTTTATTTTTCTTACCCTTGATATGTCTTACCTCAAATTCGAATTCACTCAAGAAGGCTAGCCATCTTGTTTGCCTTGCATTAAGGTCTGGCTGACTAAACAAATATTTCAGACCACTATTATCTATTAATAATATAAATTTTCTTCCCATTATGTAGTGTCACCACATTTTTAAGGCGTGTATTACCGCTGCCAATTCTAAGTCATGAGTGACATAGTTTTGCTCATGTTCCTTTAATTTTCGGGACTCATAACAAATAACATGTCCTTCTTGAGTTACGACACCACCTAATCCTTCTTTGCTCGCATCAACACAGACAATGAAGTCTTTTTCTAGGTATGCTACCTTTAAAATGAGTGCGGTTGTTAACAATTCCTTTAACTTATTAATACTGTCTTGACACTTCTGTGACCAGTTAAACTTGGTCCCTTTCTTTTATAATGATGTGATAAGGTAAGAAATTTTGGAGAACCCCTCCAGAAATCTGCGATAATATCCGGTGATTCCCATGAGTGACCAGATATCTGCTACATCTTTTGGTACTAGCCATTCCATGATGGCTCTTACTTTCTCAGGATCGACTGCAATGCCTTTTGGAGATATTACGTGTCCTAGGTACTTTATTTTCTTTTGATAAAAATCACACTTATCGAATTTAGAATACAGTTGGTGTTTCCTTAAAGTTTGCAAAACTATCCTTAGGTTCTCTTCGTGTTCTTCTTCTATTTTAGAATATATCAGAATATCATCAATAAATACCAATACGAATTTGTCCAAGTACTGACTAAAAATATTGTTCATTAAACATATGAACGTGGATGGTGCGTTAGTGAGTCTGAAAGGTATAACTACAAATTCGTAATGTCCATATCTTGTTCGAAAAGTTGTTTTGTATAACTACAAATTCGTAATGTCCATATCTTGTTCGAAAAGTTGTTTTTCTTATGTCTTCATCTTTTATCCTAACTTGATGATAACCAGATTGTAAATCCAACTTCAAAAAAACATTTTCCCCACCTACTTGATCGAACAGATAATTTATCCTAGGTAAGGGGTACTTGTTCTTAATAGTCATTTTGTTTAATTGTCTGTAATCGATACATAGTATTAGAGTGTCGTCTTTCTTTTTCACAAAGAGGACCGGTGCTCCCAATGGTGAAACACTCGGTCTGATATACTCTTTATCCAATAATTCTTGTAGTTGGATTTTTAGTTCTGTCAATTCTGAAAAACTCATTCGGTAAGGTGCTTTAGAGATAGGGGCTGAATCAGGTAATAGGTCGATAGAAAAGTCTATCTCCCTTTTAGGGGGTAATTCAGGTATCTCATCAACAAATACGTCTCTAAAACCACATAGAAAAACAAAGTCTTCTAAGTTGGGTTTATCTTCTTTTCCTAACAGGTTTGTTACTTGGATGGCGTAAACTTGACAACCCTTTCTCATGCATTTTTGACAACCCTTTCTCATGCATTTCTTGAATTGCATTGCTGAAACTTGTCTAACAGATATTGGCTTTTGTATACTTTGGGTTGTTCTAGTGGTGTCATTTTTCATCTTTATACTTAAGTGTCTTTGCATAACAATCTAGCACTACTTTATGCCTTTATAACCAATCTATTTTGATAATTACATCATAAGATCCTAGTGGTAGAATGTTCAGATTTGTCTTTATGTATTGACCACCTAAATTGAATTCTTAATCATAAATAAAGTCAACCACTTTCCTTTTAGTTCTTGTTGCTAGTTGTACCATCCATGATTTTGCATGTCTCATTTTCTTAAGTTTATTTGACTCTACTACACCATGGGTGATATAACTTAACGTAGCTCCAGGATCAATTAAAACATAAATTCGAGTGTTATTGATTTTACCTTCAATTTCCACCATAGAGGACTGGTGGTCAACTTGCCGACCATCCACGACTGCATTGATTCAATGTAGGCTTCTTCCTACATCCCCTACTGTAGAGGCTTCCTATAAATTGTGAATAGCATTTATGCTCGTTGAAATCAAACATGGGCAGTTCCTCCTTAGATGAGGCTCTCCGGATTCCCAACATTTTAACGGTTCACGGGGCTATCCCCAAACTCCTTTATTCCCAGATTTACCGATTTACCACCTCCTTGCATGCTTGGATTGTTGGAGTGAAAATATTTTCTTGGAAAGATTTTTGCTGCATTCTGATAAGGGGCTGGCTGGTATCCCTTCTTCCACTAGTTCATTCGGTCTGATTTCTTGTCCTTCCAAGCCTTGGGAAATTATGTTCGTTGTTTGTATTGGTTGTAACACATACGGGATTTTCAGAATACTTCACTTAAGGACTTGGGGTTATCTAATTCGATTTTGTCCTCGTAGGACCGTGGTAAACAAATTAGGAACCATTGAATTTTCACTTTATCCTCCCGAATATAAGGTACAAACCTTAGTAATTCCAGGAATTTGTTTATCAGATCTTCCATAGCCATTTCACCAAGTCGTAATTCATAAAATTTCTTTTTTTTTCTTTCATAGTAACTTTCAGATAGGTACTATTTCTTAAAGTATTTCTTAAAGTCAAACCATTCCATCTGTTTCTCCTTTAGGCCCTTGGCCCTTTCAGATTATAGATGGCCATCCTAACTTTCATATTGTTGGAATAGTTGTATATTTGGAAATACTTCTTGATGTCTAGTAACCATGCTTAAACTTCCTCCCCTGTTCTGGATTCCCATCAATGGTAGCTGGTTTGATTTTCTTAAATTCTCCCTCAAGGTGATCTACCTATTTTCTTTTCCTTTCTGTTTTTGTTTTATCTTCAACTGAAGGTGTACCTTCAGATGAGCTATCCCCTCTTTTTGCTTGAGGACCGGAATTCTTGGAGGCCCTTTTACTGACCTCTTCTTCATGTTTATCATCCTTTGGGGATTTCTTTGTTACTATACTTCGTAGAAAGACTTCATTTATTTCCTTCTGTTCTTGTTGTGCCTTCTTCAGTTTCTAATTGTCTGCTTTGAAAACCTATAGCTCAACAATGTGATTCCTCATCATTTTTAGAACTTCAATCGGTGAGCTTCTGTCACTATTATGTCTTGAATCTTCGTGAGGTCTTTGTTCAAAATTCCCATTAAGTCTGATTTATGCATCATCCTGGGCTTCCATGATTAACCCAAAACATAAAAGTGTTTTATGTTTGTAACAATAATGGTTTGTTAGTTTTTACATAGACAGAAATATGTGCTAAAATAAAAATGTGGCCCTGTTCAAGGTCCAAGTGTTGTAACCTTTGCTCTGATACCATATGTAATGTACCTCAAAATTGTCATAATTTTTTTTTTCTATGAGGAAATAACCTACAATTCCATTTAAATGTTTGTCGCTAGATGGGAGAAATCTTTATTTTTGTTGTAATTTTCTGTGACGTAAATTAAATTTGTCCTACTACATGATTCCATTTACATACCTCTCTATCTTACTCGATATTGAAACTTATATGGCTAATTCTCAAAGGGTTTAGTAACTCCCCTTTAATCTCCAACCTACTCATTCATACACATAAATGTCTATACCATAGACTATACTTAGGGTTTATAGTCCTAGTCTCTCTTTACATACAAGGCCCTTATGGGTTGCGTGCAATACTATT
>CBVK0100410294.1:0-12524 GCA_900067695.1 Picea abies | reverse complement strand
TATATTTATATATATATATATATTTATTTTATTTTATTTTTTTTAACATTTTTTTTTCAACATTTATTATCCAATTTTAATAATTGGAAAAGATTAATAATTAAATTAAAACAATTATGAAATATCTTTTTAGTGGATTCACTATATATTTATATATTTAAAGACATTTATCTATGATTGATATTTTGTGTATTATTTATTAATGTCCATTTTTTTATGAGTTTGAATAGTTTATAATCATTTTTAATTCAAGTGTGTTTGGTTTTAATTCAAGTGTGTTTGGGTTATCGAACAAGCAAGTGGTAAAGTCAATGTTAAATTTCATCGCTTGCTTATCTAATGGCATGAACACATAATCGATTTATGTTTGGGGATAGTCTACTTAACATTCATAGCATCAAGTGATACTCATAAAAACGAAGAAGTGTGAGATGAATCAATCATCACTTTCGACAGTTACACCTAATAATCACGACTTCTTAAAAAATTCACTCATTCCAAGACTCCTTTAAACTTAACCATAATTTTTTTTTTTTTTTCTCATAATCAAACATCCATAACTTTCTACCTCATTCACAAAACCACAACAAATATTATATATATATATATATATAAACACCCCACATACTTAAAACAATTATATTAAAGTTATGTTTAAGTTATATGCATACACTTTATTCAAAATTCATGGTGTCCTCACAATACGCATTTTAAAATCTTGAAACAACTATTGAGTTTGCATGGGCCTAGGCAAAACCATCGTGTAGTCAATTTTTCCTTGACTTTTATATTTTTAAGATATTTTAAGAGATTATTTCTTTAAATTTTAAAATTTTAATATAATAATAATAATTTATTTTTAAGGTCATGATTAAGTTAGATATTAAATTAGTGTATGAGATTTTTTTGTTTATAGGACAAGGGATCGCCTCCATTCAATGATTTGATTGGTAAAGTCTACAGAGATATACATACCATATCCTACTTACCTTACCCCTCTTTAGATTTGAACTTGTAATTTTTTCGAAAAAAACACATATTCTTAACCATTAAACCTACTTTTTAATTATCCATATTAAAATTATTTTCTTAATAAAATAAAATTATATTTAATAAAAAAATCTTTTTCATATATACATGAATATGTTTTTTTATAAAATATGATACAAATATAAAAAAAATTGAGATAAAAACAACTTCTTATATTTTTTTTAATAATGAATTTAGTAATTTTGAAAATAACTAAACCTTTTAAGTCAATGAATAATGACGTTAGGGTATTTAAATTGTTTTACTTTAGATGAAAGTGGTTTAGTTAGCAAATCAAAGTTTCGTATTTTTTATTTATATTTTGAAAATTTAATAATCTAAATTATCCTAAAATCAACCTAAACCTTTAAACACAAAGTTCCATGAATAAAATTTTCAACACAAAAATAAAACTATGATTTCCAACCTAGCTCCAACCCATACACATTTTTCCTCAAATAATGAGGACGATATAAACACCCCTTATCCCATGCCACGACGAAGACCGTGATGGAGAACAAGCCACGTATCACTAGTGGCCCCAATTTGAAATGATGATGGTCATCTACGATCTAGGTCATTGCACATGGAGTCGACAATGATACGTGTATAAAACATTTTGATGACGTCATCATATACACGTGGATGAGAGATAATGACATTTTGAGGATAGAGGTTGCGATTTTGGAGATTTGTTTACGTGGAGGGGTCACCATGTAATGGTCATGTTTCCTTAAACTTATCTATTCCGTTCGCTATCTTCATCAAAATTTTATTTTTTTACTAAATGAAAATATTTATATAATATTAAATCAAAATTATATTTTTCATTATTAGTTTCTACTGTAGGCGTAGAGGGAGTATAACAATCGATAAATCGTTGACTTCATATTACTTTGTCATTTGACTCTAAATATTTGCACACTACCTAATGTTGGAGTTATGGAAATAAAAACATATTTTTTTATATAATAAAAAGTAACATATATGTATTGATCTGATTGGATAAGAGATTTAGGTCTTATTGTCGGCTTCGCTATTCCCAATGTTATATATGTTGGTATATCCAAAGTATTTGATCGTATATGATCTTTTTTGAATCATATATTTTGTTATGCATTCGTCGATGGTGGATTAATGCTAGCATTAATTCGAATGTTTGGTTTAACATTTTATGCTAGGTAAATTTATGGCAATGTTAGATATGGTGGCGTATCCAAAGTTTGGCTTTCCAAAACATTCCATGGTGTTCGAACTATTCTTACAAAAAATATAATTTTTCTTTTTGGGATACATAAGAGTCTTGCCACATTGATTTTTTTTCTTAAATGTTTACAGTGCATTTCTGACAGGCTTAAATGTTTATCTAACAGGCTTGGTAGTGTTGAATGGTTACTTAACATGCTTGTTACAAGACATTTTCTTCTGTTTTTAAATTTTTTATGCTCCAACGATGTTGCTGGTTCGGTGGTCCATGCTTACTTTTCACATGCCACTGATTTTTTATTTGCATGTTGTTGTTGTTCTTGCTTGCTTGTTCGTGTTGTTGCAGTTTGGATGTTTGAGTTTCTACAATCGCGATTGGAACAACATCGTTCCTGGGAGGGGTGGTTGTTGCTTGCTTCTTTCTTGGCTGTATGTTATTTATTGTTGCTTGATTCGACTTTGCAGAGTACTGGTTCTGTGGCTGCAGTTGGGCCTTTTAGTACTTCTTAGTTGGGTTCTTCTTTGGTGCTTGTTCTTGTTTGGCCAGGGTTTGCAAATGTTGGGATGCTGCATCTACGGTTGAATCTTTGGTCGCATTTTGTTTTGCACTGCAGTTTGCATAGAATATTATTAAGATAAAATAACAGACGAAAGAATTGCAGGCGGTGTAAATTGCATCTGTTATGCGTTGAAGCAAAGTTTGTTGGCCTCGAAATATATTTCATGGTTGTTGATGCTTTTACATGGATTATGTGTTACTATGGTTTTATAGTTATGACAATAGCTTTTGCTGTGTGGGAGATATCACTGTTCTCTACCTTTTACTTTCCTATTGTAAACTGCGTTTGACTTTAGTTTTTCACGTTTATGTGGTCATTCTAAGTGACTGTCGTTCTGTTGCATAGTTGGCCACTTTTATGGACGCGGCTTCGCGAATAGGTTCTATCGGACTATGACAGGTCGTATTCAGTGTATACATTAGGTTTCCCGAATTAGTTTTCTTTAAAAGAATCATGGGCAGAAGAGAATGCAATTTATGAAATTATAGGTTTCCTAGACCGCGGAGCCGTCATCCCATACTTAGCCAGTTTTTGCATTGCAGGTTGATGGGGTAGGCGGTTGAAAATTGACAATCAGAGAATTCTGCGATATACAAATTGACAATCGGTCAGCAACGAGAGTTTCGTGATCACTCCAATTGACCGCAGTTGGGTTCCATACTTAGGCAGTATTATGGGCGCGCCTTCGCGGATAGGTTGTATCGAAGTATGGTGTATACATTAGCATTTCCGAATTAGTTTTCTTTAACAGTGAGGCTCCTGGACAGAAAACATTAAAATTTATCAAATTATATGTTTCCTGGACAGCATAGATTAAACATATGAAATATTTAATTTTATAGAGTAGATATATATACCCTGCATAGAGCCATCATTCCATACTTAATTAGTTTTTGCATCGCGTGTTGTCAGGGTAGGCAGCTGAAAATTGACAATCGGAGACTTTGGCGATATAGAAATTGACAATCGGACTTGCGGACTATTTGAATTTGAAGGCCGTCATGTCCAAAAAAGTTAATATTGTCGAAATAGTTTACTTTACGTGCGTTTTACATACCCTGGTGGACAAAAAACACACACAAAAAAACAGTGAGCATTTTTTGGATTGCGGGTTCTTGGGATGGCAGGCTCTAGGTTCGGTCCCTGTTGTTTCGTGTCCTACAAATAGCACGGATAGTTCCGCGATATACAAAATGAAAATCGGGCTTACGCACTATTTGAATTTGAAGGGCTCCTGCAAAACAACTATCATTCTTGAATTACTTTTCTTTGCATACGTTTTACATACGCTCGTGAACAAAAACAAAACAATAGTAGTAACGTCTGTTACATAGGGCTCCATCCTCGCTACCTTCTGCGCTTCCCAATACACATTAAATATGCTTTCAAAATTTAGAACTGAGCAGACAGGTTTGAAAAGATGGGCTTTAATAACTGGGAAGCTCGAGGACATCTCCAATTAAAATGAATAGACATGCAAATATTATGGGATCTGGTAATTTGTTTTTGCCTGCATTTTAAATTTGTGAAATTATTATTATTTTTTTTTCTTTGTGCAATTTTAGTTTTGTTCAAAGCTTCAGCATAGTTGACGAACGTGTTGGTGACAGAGACCTTGATGTCATGTCCCTCTTTAATATTGTGCATTTCGAAATGATGGGCTTTAATAACTGGAGGACATCTCCCATTAAAATGAATAGACAAACGAATATTATGGGATATGGTAATTCCTTTTTGGCTGCATTTTGAATTTGCAAAATACTTTTTATTTTATTTTTTTCTTGTGCAGTTTTAGTTTTCTTAAAAGCTTCGACAAAGTTCACGAACGTGTCAGCCACAGAGGCCTTCACATCATGCCCCTCTTTAATGTTGTGCATATATTAGATGCTAGATTTCAGAATCTGCTCGGATATGAGAATTTTAATACGTGCTGGTGGTCACTATTGAGCGTACATATTAAAAAAGATTAGCATTAATAAGTGAAAATATCGAGAACATATGTCATTAAAATGAATCAACACAAAATCTACGACAGACCATCCAGCGTTTCTTTTAAATACTTATTGCCATTGCTCTCTATGATCAAAGAGTTGCGGTTTAGGGTGCCTTCGTTCTAATGTTCCTGGTCATGCACATGTAAGACAACTTAGAGATGCGATGGATGAGCAGATGAAAGAATAGAGCCCGGTTTTATGTGACGTGAGCTTTGAGTAAAAACAAAACTCTGTTATACAAAAAGAAACTCAGAGAGGACGAAAAAAACAGAACAAGTATGTTCTGGTTGGTGTTCTCCCTGTGTTCAATGCTTTGGTTCATTGAAAATGTTGCTTGGAGATTTGTTGGTTGAACTTCTTTCTTTTATTGTTGGGAATTGTAATGGATTTTGAGGTCCGATGCAAAATAGTTATTTGTTTAAGTATATAGCTTCTTTCAACAACACAGATTTGGCAAGTGTATCGAGTTGTACAAATTGCACAAGTATTTGTCTACCTCGGAGGCGGGTAGCAGAAACTGTATGGGTGGATAAAATGACATATTATCACTGCAAAAGTTTCTATTTCATAGTATGGTGACTTGCATTATGGGTATGGTAGCCAACTTGATAGAAAACTATGTTCTTTGTGAAATTTTGTTCGGTTTCCTTTGGATGTAGTTGCAGAGTCTACATATTTGGTGTCACCTCTGAACATTCTAGACCTTTTTGTGGGCCGCCATATCTTCATAGCTATGAAGAAAGATATATTCTGATGCCATCTACAACATTTGATGCACTTGCCACACCTGTTCTGGTGCATTCTGTAGCATTTGATGCACTTGCCACACCTCTACTGCCCGAAGAAGTTATGTACCTCAATAGAGTTATTTTTTGCATCTGGGTTGGACGTTCCTTCCAATTTATTGTAATAAAGCAAAGAAGTTCCACATACAAATCCTCAGGCAAGTTTCTCAACCAAACAGACAATCGAATATAGGGAGAATACGAGTCACTATGTACTTGAATTATTTTCCGCTGCTTTAGCTGTTGTGACATAGAACAACTCCTTCCACTTTGAAATCAACCTGAATGGCATTTGTAAGTTGTCTTAGATGTCAAGGGTCAGGAACATTGCAAGCAAAGCACCTTAAACCCCAACTTTTCAACAACAGAGGGAAATTAATACTTGACAAAGAATGGAATGTTGAATAAACATGCATTGCAAGCAGGCCATATCTGGAAGAGAGAAGATATTCAAAAAAGTGGGATAGATATACTTGGCAGCACCAATTAAGTACAAAACTGTGAAGAAGCTTCATCAATGTACATATTTTAAATTGGTCGACGACAGGCAAAATCGCAATCGTTGTCGAAAATAGCCTCGACTGTATTTTGTAACCCACCTTATTTGAATATAGAATAATTTCGGTTTATTTTTTAACAGTATTTTCCAAATTCTGGTATTTGTTTTAATTGTATTTTCTACCTTCTTCCCCTGTGTGGTTAAACATGAAACACAAGGTTTTGTTTCTGCTGCCCAATACTTCAATCTAAATAAAACCTGCCCTGTTCTTTGTTTACATTTTACATGTAAGAATAATTTTTCATAGACCATACTTATGTGGCGGTGGCCCTGTATTTAAAGAAAGAAATTGGAGGACCCGTGCTGCTCCCATTGTTCGGGTTCCGTGAATAGAATTAATAATGAGTAACGACAAGGTGGCTGAATTATTGACGCAATGTTCCTGTGAAGTTTGTTGGATATATTGCAACTTCTTCTATTTGATAATATCTGTGCATATACACTAATATCAGTAGTATTGGAATAAATACAAAAAAACTTCCTCTTCGGCAAAGCTTAGGCAATTATGTTTGGGTTTGTGGTATTCAACAACTATGTCCATTGTTCCATCATATACATCTTCCATCCTAAGAACTTCCATAATCTGCAATTTATGCTTTAATTACTTAAAAGTCACACCAAATTTTGATTGCATTTAATTTAATTTAGATATTGATGTTTATGGAGAGCCAGCGTTTGCTGATCTCATTGCAACGAATACAAGATGAAGATATGATAAGGAGTTTATTTCGTTTGTAGTGCCCAGAATTGCAAAGACATTTATATAGATGTGAAGACCAGATTCGTAAAGACACTTATATTTCTACCAATCTACTTAATTTCTGTAAGCTTTTAAGAAGTATAATTTTCATAATTTGCAAAGCTATCTCCATACTTGCGTAAATAAAATTTGGCAATAAATATTAAATTTAAGTAAACAATTCACAATTTTGAGTTTAAATACCTGTCTCTGATGCTACTATCTGCAGCAGCTTGAACCTTCGCTTGAACCTGCTCCTTAACCTTCGCTTGATCCTGCTCCTTAGAACACCCCAAAACTAGCCACCCTACCGACCAGTACGCCTGGCCCTAGGACATCAATGGACGTCCTAGCCCTCCGAGCCCAAAACCCCTCAGCCCCGGTGCACTGTAAATCCCACTGTTAACTCACTCCCTCTCCCCCTCCTCCAAGTTCTGCCCTCTCGTAGAATGAATCCCCCCAATCTTGAATCCTCCTTCCCTTATGCCTCCTTCACCGCCCTCGCACATTCCTTTTTCCCACCAAACACCTTATCTCTTTATTAATGCTCCATCCATTCATTTATTTCATATTAATTATCTTATCCTTTACTTAATGTTCCCTTTTACATATGGGTTACGTTATCCCCCTATGGGATACGTAACCCCATTTAATCATTACATTTTATTTTCCCCCCTTTGTTCAACACTTAATTAATCAATTAATTAATTACTAAACAAATTAATCATTAACCAATAATTTAATACTTAATCATTTAATGACTCACTTAATAATTAATCATACATTAACCCTTAATCAAAGAGTTAATCATAGTTAAATAATAATAATAATTAATTAACAAAATATAATTAATTAAGGTTATATAATAATTAATTATAATTAGCTAATCTTTAGGATTATTTATGAAATTATTCATATTAATAAGAAAAGGGTCATTACATCGTTGATACCACAATGCAAATTCATGTTTCTTATTGCGCTATGTACATGTTGCAGTCAAAATTTTTGAGGTTCCAACGAAATTTGCAAGTCGAGAAGCATCTTGCAGATTGGGAGATCAATTGCATTTGAAACAACCAATACATTAATATATATTACTATGAATACTATTCAGATAAATATGAAAACTTTTTTCATTGATAGATGCTAGTATGAAAAATATTGAAATAGATATCATAACTTTGTCTTGGCCAATACTTGCCCAGTTATCTGGGCACCAGGCCCCAGGTTCGCGGTACCCAACACCTATGTCCCCTGTTTTTTCATATACATGCAGCGAAACAACGTAAGTGATTTGTTCCTTTCCATACTTGCCCAATTTTATGCCCGCTGCTGTGGGGCCGACATTTGCGAACCCAGCTGCTTATCGTTCCACAATATACATCTTGCACTGAAAAGATCCATGATCTACAATTTCACCACGGGTTTCTCGTACACATTGACTTCGTTCAAAGTATCTGTTGTTGCTTTCCATCCCTAGCAACTTCACATCCTTCCTGATATACATCAACAATGCTCTTACTAGTGACAAATGGAGAAAGTGGTATGAAAGATACCTCCGTCATCTGCAATTCATGCTTTAGCATCTTCATCTATATCCTCGCACGATGGATCCAACCAAGCGTTGTTCCTTTCCATACTTAGCCAATTTTATGCCCACCGCTGCGGGGCCGACACTTGCGAACCTGATGTTCTTCTGCGAGATACTTAGTTCTTTTTCCCTTCTCTTGTTCCCGTATATTATATACAATTCCACTGCCAACACCTCCATCCTTTTTCCCTTATTTTCTTCCCATGTATTATGGGACTATAAAATATGGACATGATATTCTATAAAGAACGCACAAATTCCACATTCCATACCTTGCAACATTTTCGATCGCGGGTTCTCGGGCATGCAGGCGAGCTCAAAAATGGGGCTCCATTGTTTCGTAGCCTACAAATAGCACCTAGAATTATGCGATATACAAATTGACAAACGAATCTGTGGACTGGCTGAGTCAACATTGCATTTCTATTGTTCTGTGTCCTCCAAAGAGCACTCCCAGTTTCGCGATATAGAAAGTGACACAGAATGCAGAAATGGCGGAGTGCAGATTGCCATTGTTTACGGATGCCAATCCCTGCGAAGTATCTAACATTATCTAAAAATTTATTTAGAATACTAAATTAGCACTTATTAGTGACAAGGGGACACAAAGGTACGAAATAGTTGGAATTGCAGTCTCCGCAATATACAAATTGACTATCGGACATCGTCCGCTCTTTCGTCTTACAAATTATGCATTCAAATGTTCAGAGCAATACAATTAGAAGGTCTGGGCCTCACCTCCTCTGCGGATACCTTCTCAGCCTATTTTGGAGCCTCCTTTTGGCGGGTTCATGAAATATGCAGCTCTAGCATTGGGGTGTTGGCATATCTTTATTTCCATCTATACAATCAGACGACAAATCCGACCGACCGCTATTGCTTTCGATACTTGGCCATTTTTATGTCCACGGTTTCCGCATTGGGACCAATTTCAGTTCCATCTATATCCTCGCATGGAGAATTGAACCGACAACTGTTCCTTTTCATACCTACAGACATTTCTGATCACGGGTTCTCGGGAAGGCGGGCTCAAAATTGGCCCTCCATTGTTGCGTGTGTTACAAATAGCACCCAAAATTCCGCGATATACAAATTGAGAAGCAGAGCTGCGGACTGGCCGACTCGACATTGCACTTCTATTGTTCTGTTTCCTCCAAATAGTCCTTCAAGTTCTGCGATATACAAATTCACACACAGAATGCATTTTGGCAGGGTGGAGATTTCCATTGTTTACGGATACTAATCCCTATGAAGTATTTAACAGAATCTAAAATATTATTTTCAATACTAAATTACCTCTTAGTACTGACAACTGGACACAGGTGCGGGTCCGACATCATCTGCTCTTCCGTGTTACAAATTATGCATTCAAATTATTTACTCCGGTCCTCCGCAATATACAAATTGACTATGTAATGTTCCTGACTTAGCTAGTCTGGGAAACGCTGCTAATGTGTGTGTAGGATCAAAGGTTTACAACATATAAATGATCATACATATAAATGATCATACAAATAATAAACGCGACAAAGGACTGCAAGTTTGTATTATGATATCTCTGTGGATTACAAAAAATGGCCGAATGCGGCTGAATAACTGACAATACTCGACTAGGTCAACATACAAAGGATCTTAGCTGGAAAATAAGCAACTGCGGATGAATAAAATAACAACACTCGGCTAGATCAAAAGACAAAAGGATCTTATCCAGAATACAAATAAGCAACTAAAAGATAATACCCGCAATATGGGAGCACTGCGGAATCAATGAAGAATGATGGAAGACCTGGATGATCTTCCTGGTGACTAGGGTGTGTCTTTCAACACTGAAATCAGCCAACTGGTGTCTTCCTCCTGGAATACACTGAACTATCTCTCCTGAGATGCGCCTCTTCTCCTTAATGACAAATCATAATCTGCATAATGATGAATTAGGTCACTGACCCTTCCTTTATAGCTTTCCAGAACCCTAAATCATGCTGAAACCCTAATTCATTGTTGATTTCTATTTTTAGCTCATAATGACTTAAAAGCGCTGTTAACCCTTGTTAGCTCAATGCCACTTTCCCAATATAACACCTGTGACTAGAGTGACCTCTAGTAACCCTGTTTACCCCTCTTTGGCCCTGGCTATAGTCTAACGGGGTGGTTTAGACCATTAAGCCTCCTTTCCTGGAGCTCCTATTTGGAAAGGGACATTACAGTCCTCCCTTCCCAAAATTGCTCGTCCTCAAGCAATACCAGTCCAGGGAGCTGCAACACCTTCTCACTCTCCCAAGTAGTGTCCTCTACTGGAAGCCCTCTCCATCTGATCAAACACTCTCTGATGACCCTGCTCCTTAGTTTCTGCTCCCAGAACTCCAAAACCTCCTCTGGAACTAACTCCAACTGTCCCTCCTCATCCAATGGGGGAAGCTCCTCTGATTTGTTAATGAATTGTCCCACTGCCTTTTTGAGGCAAGACACGTGGAACACATTATGAATCTTTCTCCCCTCTAGAAGCTCTAGCTCATAAGCAACCTCGCCTGCTCGACGCATGATCTTGTAAGGAACATAAAATCTGGGCTTGAGCTTCTCGGCTCCACTCTTCTTTAGAGATGATTGTCTGTAGGGTTGGAGTCTCAAGAAAACCAAATCTCCAACCTCAAAGCTGCACTCTATCCTGTGCCTTTCCGCGCTTATCTTTTGTTGGTTTTGTGCCATCTGCAGATTCTCTTTCAACAATTTGAGAATCTCCTGACTCTTTATGATCCAATCCTTGGCCTTGGGAGCTCTGCTCTCCTTGAAGACCAAGTCTACCAAAGTGGGAGCATCATATCCGTACAATGCTCGTAAGGGTGTCATACCAATGGACATGTGGAAGGTGGTGTTGTAACAATGTTCCCCTAAATGTAACCACTTTACCCACGTTCTCTGCTGTCCTCCTACATAGTTCCTCAAATACCCTTCAACCCACTTGTTGACAATCTCGGTCTGCCCATCTGTCTGAGGGTGATAGCTGGTGCTAGGTGTCAACTCTGTCCCCACCAACTGAAACAACTCTCTCCAAAATTTCCCTATGAATCGACTGTCCCTGTCACTGACGATGTTCTTCGGCAACCCATGAAGTCTGTAGACCTCCCTAAAGAAAATATCGACTACTTGAACTACGCTGTACTCCGTCGGTATGGCGTAGAAGTGAGCAAACTTGGTCAATCTGTCGACCACTACATAGATACAGTCCTTACCCTAGACCTTGGGTAGACTGGTGATGAAGTCCATAGATATACTCTCCCATTTCTGCTCTGGAATGGGGAGTGGCTGAAGTAGCCCTGCTGGAAGAGCATGCTCTGACTTGTTCTGCTGGCAAGTCACACACTCACTGGCGTATCTCATAATGTCTTGTTTGAGGCCCTTCCATGAGAACCTCTCTCTGATCTGTCTGTAGGTTTTGAAAAACCCCTGATGGCCTGCTAGGGGTGAATCATGAACTGCAGTGAGGATTTTCTTCTTAAGTCCTGAATCTATCACCAAGTAAACTCTATCCTTGTAAAATATGACATCGTCAATGACCCTGTACCGGTCATCCTATATCTGCCCATCCATCACCTCACAAGTGAACTTGTTCTTGGAATATTCCACTAACAAGTGGGATTTCCAATCTACTGAAATCTCCATCAAAGAACATGCCGCAGGTCTCCTCGATAGTGCATCGGCCACAATGTTCTTCTTCCCCTTGAATTACTCTATGTCAAAGTCAAATGCCTGTACCTTCATCACCCATTTCTGTTGGCGCTCACTGAGGTCCTTTTTCTCAAGGAAATACTTCAAACTGTTGTGATTGGTCTTGACCATGAATTTGTTGCCCACCAAATAGTGTCTGAACTTGGTCAAGGCATGCATGATTGCCAACATTTCCTTGTCATAAATGGAGTACAACCTCTCAAGTTGACTAAGCTTCCGGCTCTCGAATACAATGGGTTGTCCTCCTTGCATCAAAACTGCACCGATCCCTTCGCCGGATGCATCACACTCTATTACAAATGGCAGGGTGAAGTCTGGTAGTGCCAACACTAGACAAG